>JAECUM010093166.1:0-67709 GCA_016617855.1 Megalonaias nervosa
ATATATATATATATATATATATATATAAGGATGGTCCAGCAAACCTGAGACACTAGCCAGGTGCTACTGAGTTCTAGGATTCTTTCTTCATGGCAGACAACAACCAAATACATGTAATTATATAGGATATACATGTATGCATATTTATGATCAAAACATAAGGCAAATTTGAATTGAAGTCCCTCTAGAAAATGCCAAAGTGAATACAGAATGTTGATATGAAAACTGTTACATAGTAGTTCAAAATCTATTGAGATAAAATTCGTATTGTCATGTCTAAAATGGATATAGATGCAAGTATACTGCGAATATACAGATCCAATTAACCAATGAGTTAACAGGGAGGCTGTATTTAAATAATTGTATGCATTCCTTGCTGGTCCAGCCAAAGTCTGAAGTATTGGTTTTATCTTCAAACATCTCGTCTCTTCCTGCAAAATAAATGAAGTAACTGGAGGCATCCACTCTGGGCTTCCTTCATCTTTCCCAGGCATTTTTATACTTAATTGTCTTACTTCTTCCAAGGAGTCTTTCAGCATCGTGCTTGCTAGGGCAGTAGAGGTTCTTTAGCTGACTTATGTAACCCCTCTGGGTCAATGGTTACACTGAGATGCCCAGAGTCTGGTCTTGAGCGGATCTTGAAGAGATTTCTCCTGAAGGTTTCAGTTTCAGATATTCCTTTCAACCACTTTTCGTGTGAGATCCCATAAAATTTGGGAATAAAGTCGTTACCACCCGAGCTGAGACTGAAAGACAGAATCACTGCTATTTTATCTTTATTATATGTCATTTCAATAGCCCTGATGATTCCTGTGATGTTATAGATATCGAGCTTACCAGCACTTCCAGGCTTTTCGATAACGACATGGACAAGATTCTTGAAATTGCCATCATCCTTTCAAGGCAAATACAATGCAACAGATAGAATATGTATTGGAATACTATCAATGTCCCCTGACGATACATAGCAGACAACATTTGCTCCTTCTTTAAAGTCTGGTTGCAATATAACAAAGCCAATCTGCCTGAACTAGCTCTGCATCACCTTTCTTTTTCTTGATGTCCAACTCCTCAGAACATACATATCCTTTGTCTGGTGCAAAATGGGACCGTACTGGGAAAGCAAACTGTTTACCTGGTATCTCCTTGTGATGCTCAGGACTATCAGTATCACATGTGCATGGACTGAGATAATATTCATTATCTATATCTAGAATGATATCTTTCATGATTCGAAGTTCTTTCACATGACCAGTCAGAAAAATTGCTGATCATTTTTTTCCCCTTCATGGTTTTAGTGACTGCAGGTTTGCTAATATTTTCTGTACTGATAATCTCACCGTTATCTTTTAAGTGGTAGATGTCAGTTTTATTTTCTTTGGTTCTTTTTGTCCTAATCATGGATTTTAGGTTATCTGGGTGAAAGAATACTTCTCTTTACATATAACAACATTTGATACAAAGAGGAATTCTTTCAGCAACCACCGCAAAACTCTGTTTTCTATGTACTTCAGATATTGAAGCCCAAATCTGCCAAATGCTTTAAATTTGACCCCAACAAACTCTACCAGGACTGTGGCTGTCCTTTGGGAGATATAAACAGGGACTTTCTTCTCTTCAAGTAGAACTAAGCTTGCGTCCTTCTTTTGATGATCACCCTTAGGTGAAATTTCATTATTTTCATCTGTATTAAACTCAGCCAAAAGTGAAACCAAGGCAGTCTGTACACCTTTGGGCTTTGAAATGTTTCCATTAGTGCACTCAGGTGTAACAGCAGCTTGACAAGTATTCATTTCTGATCTGGCATGCTCGTTGAATTTTTCAAGCTTCAGTAGCATTTTCTTTCTTTTTTCTCGTTTTGCAGTTACATCAGTCTTCTGAAGTTTAAATTTTGCATGTGTGATGGTAACACTCTTTACAGCTTTCACATGTTGTTTTAGAACCATGGGCACATCAATATTATCAAGGCTTGGCATGTCATGCTCAGTAAGAGAAGACAAGCTCTATTGACACAAGTATCTTTTGATAAGATAATTTCCAATTTGCAACATTTTTCTGTCCAAGACACACTCAGACAAAGGTGTGGTCTTGAATTCATACATGTTCTGTGGTATCTGATATTCATGTGTCCATAGGGCTCCTCGATGTAGACTCAGTCTTATAGTTGATATTACATGTTGTAGATCTCTCTCAGTCACATATTTTTCCAAGAAACTGCTCATGCTCATATAATTCATCTTCCTCTTTGACAGTACATGTTTCGGTGTTACTTTTTGAAACCGATTCTTCTGCATTTAATAATATGTCTATTGCTGACATTCTTGGAACAATAGCTTCTAAAGCTGCTGATGGTCTGAATGCTTTCAGGGCATCACGATGATTCATTTCACGCTGAGAATCCAGACTGAAGTTGGTATCACTTCCATGATGTGGTGTTGCAAAAAGTGAGGCTCTGAGTTGCTGGTGAAAATATCCAGCATTAAAATGTTCACATTGAAGATGGATAGAAAATTTGCCATATGACACAGCACCATTTACAAACGCAAATGGCAAGGATGCTTTGACTGTGGAAAGTAGCAGATTAAATCCATGAGTTCCACCAATTCTCTCAGCTGTTGACAGTCCAACAATTTCATCACAATGCCTCATTAATTCTACATGAAGCAGTAAGGTTCCATTGCTACCACAAGCTGCATCAATGAACTCGAGATATTTTCCACCCCACTTGCCTTCAAGATCATCTGAGGACATCACTGTCATGTGTTCTATCAGAGATTTTGCTGTAGGTGTCTCAAGACACTCAGTGAATCATACGAAGATTGCCAAATGGAGAGTTAAAGATAGCCTTCATTTCTTATTGCAGTTTCAATATGTGTTATGGTAACTAATTTAGTCCACTCTCTTTCGTCCTCATCATCCTGAAGAAATTTCAGGAGATGGAATAAGCCACATGTCTTATAAGCACTAAACAAGTTGGTAATCTTGGATTTCGTGAGGTGTAGAACAGGAAATTCTGGAAGGAAATCTGTACATTCACATTTTCTTCCATGATAATGAACAAATTTGATGCAATTTTCTGATCTGGAGCAAATACATTACGGTCTTTTTCACTTTGTTCTTGACAATCTGTCCACTTTTTACAAGAAAGTAATCAAGGATTCTTTTAGTTTCCATTTATCGTCATCTTTCCAATTACTGGAAGTGAGTGTTTGCAAAGAAGGCTTGGTGGTTGATATTTCTTAAATGGCAGGGGTTTTATTGACTTTGATGGTTCATTACTTTCTTCTGCTAAGGTGCTATCTTCTGTTATTTCAGAGAGACTGTGATATTGGTCACATGTTTTGCTGCCTTAAGTAGATATGTTATGATCTTCTGAAAGGTTTAGGCAAGAAATTGTTGAAATAGATGATTGTCTTGATAGCGAACCATCTAAATGAACTGTCCAGTCCTCTTCAGGTTGCATAGTTGACATATGTGGCATGATGTTACAGGGTCTACTTGCTAGAGAGGAACTGCTCATGTTTGTTATAGGAATGCTTTTAAGTATCAAAGCACATTTATTCAAAAGTTCTTCTGCTTCTAGTTCATTAATATCATCATCAGTGGCGTTTGTAGAGAATAAAGACACTTTTTGTGGCAGCGAAGAAACCTGTTCGATTGTGAACAGCTGAGCTACACTATGAGCAAAAATATCCGAGAGTTCATGTGAATGGTCAAAGTGCTTTTCTAAGTCATCCAGTTCAGCATGCTCTTCATCACTACATGACTGATCTATTCCTTTGGTGGCTGAGTATATGGGATCTTCTGTAATGCTTGGATCTTGGAATGAGTTCTCCAATGAGGAGATCTCATTGCCTTTGATGGCAGTGGTAGACCGTTCTGCTGCATCATTAAGTAGATCTTGCAATGTAGATGAAGCTGTGATGATAGTGCATAAATCCCAAAATATATGTTGGGTGAGCAACATCTGCATGGATGTTTCTTCCTCAGAAAGATTGAATCTGCATCTTGCCATACCATTCTTGTTCAGTACTATCCGATCTTTGCAACCGCATTTGGATCACCTTCGCATTCTTCCAGATGCCAATCTAAAGTTACCTCACTGACTTTTGGAAGCCCTTTCACTGTAATTGGTAGTGAGCATATGTGTTGTATGGCTTGAGCCATGATCAGGATCTGCTCTTTTCTGCGGTCCGAAAATGGAACAAAATCAAGTGGCATTTGTGTAAGTTGACCAGATGCAGATCAGAAGCAACACTGGACACTGATTTCTATAGCAAGGGATGTTTTCGTATAAAACATTCAAAGTAACATTTCTCTGGTTCAGCGAGATGCTTTAGCCACTTTTCAGCTGCATGAATACCACAAGTGATGCCACAGTCCTGTGTTATGCCAAGTACACATGCTACATTATGATGATTGACTGTTAGAATTGATATATTTATTTCCTGGGTAACACCAACATGTTTCTTGTTGTAGGTGTTCAATATGATAATCATAAATTGTTTGAAGGCGTCTAATCTTGCTGGCAATGAAAATGGTCTGATTGTCCGATTTTTTGATACTATCAGTGTTGACAACTCCATCTTTAAGAAGAAGACAGAATGGCAAGGGTACGTTCAATTGCTATTCTTGCAAAAGATCATATCCCTTCACCTTTAATGGATTTTCTGTTTTTTTTTTCAAATACCTTGAAAAAGATTTTGCAATGTTTTCAATCTAATGTTTCATTTAAAATATCTTCATCTGAAGAACATTTGTATACATAAATTATTTTATTGTCTATTTCCTTTGTAATGTAAAGAACTCTGAGAATATCAGTTTTGTAATGCCTGTGAATGTAGTTCTAACTGACACAGTTTAATACCAAGTTGTATTGCTTCCTCTTGTGCTGGCTGCTATTAATCATTAATGACAGTTCTTGTCTAATGTGGGAAGTAGACTGGAGTTCTGCTGAGTGGACCTTGATGGGGTCATTCTCCAGCTAATTTTTAAAAGCAAACATTTGGGGAAATCTCTGTGAGTGTGAACATAGGTTTTTTCTCTAACAAGACTTGTCAGTTGGTCCTAAATTTAAAATGGCGCCAGTCTTTTGTCTAATTTAGCTACCATGGCAGCCAGCTTGAACATCTTGATATTGATAATCCTCCTTAATGGCTGGTCATATCAGCATGAGCTTTTCACCAGAAGGCTTTTTATGATGTCTTGCTGATCCTAAATGAAACTGCCGCTGCTTGGCCATCCAGTGTGACCATCACAGCAGGCATCCTGAAAATATTGTTATTGCTACTTTTCCCGAATGGGTCGTTTTATCAACATGGGATTTTCACCAGAAGGCTTTCTATGATGTCTGGTTGGTCTTCAATGAAAACGTTGCTTCTCAGACATATAGCATGACCATCCCAATGTCTGTCCTGAAACTTGTATTATTGCCACTACTGAATGGGCAGTTATATCAGCATGGGGTATTTGCTAAAGACTTCTTATTGTGTCATGTAGATCCCAAATTAAAATCATGCTGATCTGATGTCCAATGTAGCCATCATCTTGAAAATCTCGTTATTGATAGCTCATCCTGAATGGAAAGTCATTGGCATGGGGTTTTCACTTGAACACTTCCTAATGATGTCTTAAATGAAAAGTGTGTGGCTTGGATATCCAGTGTCTGTCACATAAGCTATTTTTAAAATCTTTATGTTGCAACTCATCCTGCATGGAAAGTTGCATCAACATGAGGTTTTCAGTGGAAGACTTCTTGTGATGTCTAGCTGCACCCAAGTTAAAATAATGTTGATATGGTCTCCCTTATGGCCCACACAGTGGCCATCTTGAAAATCTTGTTATTGCTATACCTTCTACATGGAGGACCATATTGTGATGTTTGTTGGTTCTAAATAAAAACGGTGCTGATCTAACATCCACGATGGCCACCATTGCTGCCATAATGAAAGTCTTGCTGTAACTACTTCTTATAAATGGAAAGTCATATTGACAAGGAGTTTTCACAAGATTACATCTTTGGATGTCTGTTAAAAATCTTTTTATCGCCCATCATCATGAATAGAAAGTCTGATTGCAGAGATCTGGGTAAGTTACATATATGTGAAAATAATTTTAAAAACAACACAGAAAAAAGTATTTTTTCTCAAAATGCAGTGTAAATGTTACATATTGCACAAGTCTATTACATAATGATTTCATAATCTAAGGCAGTGGTTTCCAGCCTGTGGGCCAGGGACCCACTGGGTCCATTGGAACCTAAAACTACAACTATTAGCATGTGTGGGTCCTTATTCTCAAAAATTTTGGGAACTACTGTTCTGAGTCATGTAAATCAAATTGCAAAATTGAGTACAACAGTCTAATAATTCTAGCTTACAATTATTTGAATGCTTATGAATGTTTTTCTGCAAGTGCATACTGCTTTTATGCACTGACTTAAAGTTGTAGCAGAAGTTACCATTGCAGACGGCATCTCAACAGTGTCAAAACTGGCATGCAGAAAAAGATTACTGGAATTAAATAATAATTAATAAAAATCAATAATACCTCTAGTTTATTTCAGTTGGACAGGGGAGAACCAATTTGAGACTGTAAACAAAAATATTTTGAACACTGTAGTAACTTCTTGTATAGACATGATGGATAAAGATAGGACAGTCCAGAAGTCCAGATGTGATAAAATTACAAAGATAACAGTCAAATCCTTGAAAAAAAAATATTTTCCTGGTGACTTTAGAGGTCAGCAGAATCAGTTTGTAAAGAAAACTTAAAATTTGCATGGATTCCAATGTCTACAGTATTTAGGTTAATGAGGAATAGCATCCAATATGAAATCTTGTTATCGCTTTTCATCCTAAACTGATGGTCATATGAATATGGGGTTTTTACCAAAAGACTTTGTATGATGTCCAGTTGGCCCTAAATGAAAATGGTGCAGATCTGATGTCCAATATGACCACCATCTTGAAAATCTTATCATTGGCTGTTCCTCCTTCATGGATGGTCATATCAGCATCAGGTTTTGTCTTTTTCTCTAAAATACTTCTTATGTCTGGTTGGTCCTACAAATAAAAATGGTGCCGAACTGACATCCAGTATAGCCACAATATCAGCTATCTTAAAAATCTTGTTATTGTTGTCTCTACTCCTCCTGAATGGATGGTTATATCAACATTATGTCTTCACCATAAGACATCTTATGATGTCGGTTTTGTCCTAGATTTAAAAAAAAAAGGTACTTATCTGATGTAGAACATGGTTCCAACAGGGCTGATCAAATCCCAGAAGTCCCGGATTATAAATAGTCATTTTTGAAGTCCTGGACAAGTGGGTTTTTTTGTGGGTGATGGTGGTTGTTTTAAATTTTAGAAGTCGGGCAAGTCAGTAATTTATTGGTTTCATCACTTTATCAATCTTCATCTGGCCATTCATAACCCTGATTAGATCCGTTACCATGTATACATTTATATCTGGTGGTCATTGAGAATTGTTTAATGTGCATATGTTCTGTTACCGCTTGACTGCAATTTCAGTTATACCACCAAAATCATTAGCAAATCAAACCACGCCAAATCAAACAAAGCCAGTGTGATTACTTGTCAGTGTTTTAAGCGGCTTTGTTAACAACCGGAGACGGCGCTAGAGGGCGCTTTGGATCAATATTTCGATTTTCTCGAAATGGCAACTCTGACCCCTGGTACTGTCTGCGCTTTCGTATGCAAAAAGCTAACATTATTACATCCGAATGTATTCATGGTTTAAAGGTCAACTGTCTATATTTAACGTATATGTCATTGGGCAACATACTCAACATCATTTTTCAAAATGCAGCAAATATATATATATATATATATATATATATATATATAGACACACACACACACGCACACACACACACACACACACACACACACACACACACACACGGTGACCTGCGATTACTTTGTAAATAGTTTGGAGATCATTTTACAAAAATAAAGCTACACTGTGTGAGAATATTTGCGGAAAAATTACGTCTTGTAATAGGTCAACAGTAACTCTTCCGGTCACGTGGGTACGTAAGAACTGTAAACACTGGCATCAATACGGCATAAATTTAGTTCAAAAACAGAAATTTTCTTTTTTTTTTTTTATGACAGAGGAGACATTATACCAAGGAGGCAGATTATACAAACGTGTTTTCATTCATTATACTAAATATATTAACAAAGTGTGGGTACAGTGTTTGGTGTGTAACGTATTTTCGAAGCTAGTCTCGTGACGTGCGATATCTAGAGGCATTGGTAGGCCTATTTCATGTAAAATTTTCATGTTTTGTATAGGCGAAAAGGAAGTAAAATTTAAATTATTTTGAAGAAAATAAAACAAATTCGTTGTATTTAATGTGTATATCAATCTATTCTGAATATTGACATTATACAGAACAAACAATCGATCTGTATCATATCACGTTACTAAAAACAAAAATGCTCGTAAATATTTCGTGAAAACTCATTGCCAGTTCCTTCTCGTAATCCCAGATTTTACTATTCAATACTACTTCATGAACTGTATAATACTACTCAAAATTGATTAGAATTATTCAGAAAATATTTTTTAAAATGTGACATTCCAAATTTTAATGTTGTAATATACAATTTGCACCGTAGTAATGCAGATTAACTATATTAATAAATTAGTGGAAAACCTGTACAACATGAAAAAGTGAATGTGGAATTTGTCAAGAATTTTGTCCATGTGAATGACATCCTTTGTAGAATTGTGGAAGTATACAATGTAAGTTATTTTTCAGTTTGTTTATTTTTTTGTCATCAATTTTAAAGATTTGAAAATTTACCAAAACTATCTTATTATAATTCATTTCTAAACTGGCAATTGTTGTTTACTAAATTGTGATTTCAGATCAGCATATATATATATATATATATATATATATATATATATATATATATATATCAGCATATATATATATTATATATACACACACACAGTAGTCCACCTCTTGAACGGCCCCCCTGACCAGCGGCCACCCGCTCCTTACGGCCAGAATCCGACGGCACCGACGAGTTTGTGTTCAAAAGTACCCCTCATGAAAGGCCACCCGGCTAATGCGACCAGTGGCCAGCATATTAATGCAAAAATATAAAATTTACCCCTCACAAGCGGCCACATTTTATTTTGTAATATGTATCCAGAACCAATTTTATTCACAACGTGTGTAAAGTAATCTGATTTCTGTTTCCTGATGTCAGGTTTCATTACTGAAAGAAGTGTTGACTAAAGTACATGTACCACTAAGGTTAATATTATATCATTTACGCCTCACGAGAAGCCACATTTATTCCATAAAGCCGAGAAAGACTCGAATTTTAATCCATACAAAAAGGTAAGTTTACGTAATCCAATTAGCCTTACTGCTGTGTTATCATGAGATGTCCGGTTTAGTCATCCTAATAATTGTTAAGATTACAATTATTGAACAGTAGTAACAGCTGAGAAATGGTGGTATTGATGTACAATACACAAGTCAGCAGGAAAATGGTTTGATAGCCTTTATGGCTTCCCTTAGTAAGATGTTGAGCTTGTTCACATTCATAATTAGTGGCTATTACTACTGACAATAATTGTCAAGATTACAAATCCTAATGGTTGCGAGGTGCTATTGTTCAGATCAAATCTGCATACATATTGAAGCCTTGTTGGCTTATCTCACGTAGTGTAAAGAAATGCAAACACAGATAGGGTACCAGACTGCGACTAATGAATCACGTGACAAGATCACTGCCTTTAAAAAACACATGGCATTTTGTTTAAATGCAGAAAAGTTGTTTTATCATTCTTGTAGTTGGCAACACTGATGATTACAACCGGACATAATTGTCAAGATCATAACAGGGTCAGCATAGTCTAAAAATAGGTTTTTGCAGACACACAGAGAAATTAGCCTTGAACAAAACAGGGTACCAGACAAAGACTGAAAAATCACGTGACAACACATTCCTTTACGAAGATGGCATTTCATCCGCTCTGCAAAAGTTTCATCTGCATAATTAAATCGCATACAGTTAGCAACATCCGAATAAATCATTACCAAACATTGACATGGCATTAGGTAAATGGAGACGATTATTTTAGAAAAAAGTTGGTTATTCTACTTGACATCGGGTGAGGTGGGGAGGGGGAACTTACTGAACGATTTTAGGTAGAAATGATTCGAATAAAACAATTTTATGTTGAAAAGACTCGAATAAACAACATTGTAACCGATAAGGAGGTTATTCAGCAGCAGTGGGAAAATGGAACAAATGGAAAGAGAACTATGTATGTATGAAGATTTAAATGACATTTTTGAATGGTTTTGCAATGTGCATGACAACAACACACGCTTGCATATCACGCTTACACCAAGAATAAGAATTATTAATGCATATTCAGTTGAAATAAGTGTATTATTATAACAAGAAGAACCTTTTAATAATTAATGTTACTTTTAAACGAAGATATTAAATGCTTTGAAGAATGTAGCTTTCTTACTGCGTACATTACATATACTTCTCACCAAAAATTTATTCCCCCTCTGGAAAGGCCACCCATCTTATAAGGCCACTTTCCTGGTGCAGAAGGGGTGGCTGTATAAGAGGGGGACTACCGTATATATATATATATATATATATATATATATATATTGTGGGGGGTGGTGGAGTTGGAATTGATTTGATTGACGGATTTACCTTCTTACAAGGTGTCAGCTGTATTGGGTTATCGTTATCTAAAGGGTGATCGCCCTTGGTGTTGTTGCCCAGATCGAGTAAATATTAATATAAAGTGTGAAACTTATAGGTGGAATAAGTAGAGATCTGAGCAGATATATAAAACAGAATGACACGAGCCCCCATACATGAAAGACATCAATTTAATCACTTACAAAAACAACTGTGATAATGCATTACATTAGGAAGATACACTTCTTTTTGAAATAAATCATTCACCGAATTTCAAACACAAATATACTTATATAAATAGCCGATCTGTTTTAAATGATAGAATTGGTTCATCATAGAATCGAGTGAACAATTGAAGTCATTGTCTTGTACAACTTCATAACCTGCCTATTTCCGGTTCATTCCAACTTCACTGTGGCTGTTCTTGGTCCTTTCCACTTTTTCTTCTCCCAACTCTCTATTGTCTTGCCTCTTTCGGCCCTCGAACTTTGTGTGGGTAGGTGGATACATAAGTACGTAAATACATAGATACTTGGGTAAGTAGGTACATGGATACGTCAGTGGAGCTATTTCCCCTTTCAAAATAAACAGAGAAGCAACCTAAATCTCCTGTCAGATATCCTACTGGGAATAGATCATTACTCCCCTCTCATTGTGTCAGATATCGTCCTATCGGAATTCAAACAGATACCAAAGGCTATCTGGTCAAGCCAAACATGGCAGACCAGAAACAAACCTAGTTTCGTAAGATTAATGTATTTCCTAATGGCTTTTTCAACTGGACTCACATTAACATCACACGAGACATAACAGTTCTGTTCTCGTCTCAATTACACAAATGAATGAATGAAATTCATTACGTGGCTTAACTATGTTATTTCCAGCAAATACACACATTCAAGTCTTTAGCATACATGAAATCTCACTTCATGGTTTAACAACGTTAATTTCAGTCAATACACACTCAAGCCTTTATCGTACGTGAAATCATCTAAGGTTGGTGAATTAACACGGATTCTCATAACTCATATCAACTAAGGTAAGGCATGAAATTCTTAGAATACCTATTTTCCTATAACAATCAAGACAAACATTCAAACAATTCGTCAAATTTATATAAAGAAGATCATTGTACGGATTCAGATAGATGAACTCGACACAGTTGTACTCATATCAAGAAAATTGATCTGTGAATTTAAACAAATGAATTAATGCAAATATTAGCAAATAAATCCAAGCAAAACGTTATATTGGTATCAACGGATTACATGAGATTGACGCAAATACCTTGTGCTTTCAAGTTTTGATAGCTTCTACCGTCAAAAATGTCCGTCGTCTTTCCAGACATTGGGTCCCTTGGATAATTGTTTTACAAGAGAATTTCTTTTAAATTCAAACTCGGAGCCTCCTATATTTTTCTCTTGCAGAAAAACGTAGACTGGCTAAATTTTTGCGATGGGGATATTAAAACCAAGAAATTTCGTGTGGGAACCACGCCCCTTATTTAGCGTAACCAATCTGGATTAAATCTATCTACTGCCTTTTATAACTAGGAGCCAAAATTGCGGTCCATCTGACCTCTAGATTTCCAAATAACTGATTCTGGAAAACATCAACTTGGACATTTTCGATACAAGGATCGAAGTTAACTTTTTCCTTCCAGTCTGTCTGTTAAATAAATGAAGGCTTAATTGAGAATCACTTACTCTCATGACACATGCATTAAAAATCCTTGCAGTATAGTGATTTAAACACGCACCTGTCCCCATAAATCTAATTAATCATTCACCTGCCCAAATTAATGTGCATTTTATAGATCGACAGAAATTTGCACCCTTACATATATATATGTACCAGAACACTGTAATGATTATGTGCAGTTAGTTTTCAGAGTACTACATAATTTCAACTTGTGTATGACTCATCATTATGGTATATCATGCCAAAATGAAGGTGGAGGGGAGCTTTGAAAAAGGCAGAAAAAGGCTTAATTAGTACCCAAAACAATGAAAAAGTGAATTTCTTAATTAAAGCTGAATGTTCAAAAAACACCTATATATTACCATATGCAAAAAATATGCAAATTTCAGCTTCAAATAAAACCATGATGTTAAGATTTTGCAAAAGGTGACCAAAGACCAGTATTAAAATGGTGGAAGGTGCATGTGTTTATGAATGCATGCTGTGAATTTATTTGAAAAGATATCATAAGGATGAGTTAAATTTTGAATTCTGCACACACAAGTTAAGCATAAAACATTACATTATAAGAGCAGCATTAAATTTCAACATATGTATGATTCAAGAATATGGTATTTCATACAAACATGTTGGGAGAGGGGCACAGTAAGGCTTCAGAAGTACCTGGAACATAGCACAAGTCTATTTATTCTTATAGCTGAATGTAATATTCACACAACATTTCTATATAACCATATATAAGAAATATGCAAACTTCAGCTTGAAATAACACAAGGTCAAGATTTTGCAAAAAGTCACCAAGACCAATATTAAAAATGGTGGAGAGTGCATTTGTTTGAATGCTTCCTGTGAATTTATCTGGAAAGGTATAATGAAGATGAATTCATTTTTAAATTCAGCACACTTGAAAATTATGCAGAAAATGTTCCATTTTTATTCTATAATTCTGAAAAAAATCTTTACCTGTTGCTACAAACTTTGTTGTATTGTGTTTACTCACCGGATGCACATGAACGGATGACTTTGATCCAGTGAGTCAGTGTAATTAAATTAATGAAAGGATCTCTATCGACATTAGTATAGGTTTCCTTATATGAACTGATTGAATGGCAGAAACGATTCTTTAATTTTTAATTGATTATGCAAAGGATTAACTTCTGTATGCATTGTTGTATTTGAAGTGAAATGGTTAACGCTATTAATTGGTTGTCTATGTTCATATTTAAATAACAAAATGTATGTTATAATCACTTTATAAATAGTTGTTAAAATGAGTTTGCTTATTTATTTTCGCAATGTTGGTACTAAGGAAGATTCAAAGAAGGAAACTTCATGAAAAAATGGAGAGATGAAATGTAACTGCAACTGAGTGTGACGTAACCATTTCTCCAAGGAGACACAAACCAGTTTCTGTGGCAGCAAATAATGTCAGATATGATATAACTAAATGACAGAGAAATTTTCAGAAGCATTGGGTTGATTCTTTTCCCTTGCTAGAATTTTTTGACTTAGAAGAATAGATTTTTTGCTGTTATTGTAAACAGTATCTCAAACTGGCACAGGTTGGAAATTCAACCAGTGTTTGTCAGTGGAACTGACAAATTCAGGATTGAACCAATCAAGTCTGATGACATTTCTGGACCTTAAAAGACCTGTGCAGCACAGTATATATATATATGACACTAGCCAACATGTGCAGCTCAGTATGTGCATGACACTAGCCAGCATGTGCAGCACAGTATATACATGACACTAGTCAGCATGTGCAGCACAGTATATATATGATACTAGACAGCATGTGCAGCACAGTATATGTATGACACTAGCCAGCATGTGCAGCACAGTATGTATGACACTAGCCTGCATGTGCAGCACAGTATATGTATAACACTACCCAGCATGTGCAGCACAGTATATGTATGACACTAGCCAGCATGTGCAGCACAGTATGTATGACACTAGCTTGCATGTGCAGCAGAGCTATGTATAACACTAGCCAGCATGTGCAGCACAGTATATGCATAACACTAGCCAGCATGTGCAGCACAGTATATGTATGACACTAGCCAGCATGTGCAGCACAGTATATATATGACACTAGCCAGCATGTGCAGCACAGTATATGTATGACACTAGCCAGCATGTGCAGCACAGTATATACATGACATTTCTAAACCTCATCAAGCCTGTGCAACACAGTATATGCATGATACTAGCCAGCATGTGTGGAAAATACATGAAGTTAGAGTTGCTGACACTACACTTGTAAAGGCCATTTCAAAACTAAATCAGACTGAAATGAAAAAAAAAAAAAAAAAAAATGACAGCCCACTTTGAAATAGCCTACACCCTATCTGGTTATGGAAACCATGATTTTCTGTGTGCACTGCAAGAAGAATGGTGTTGAACTTGGTGACAGTTATAAGAACAGCTCGAGGGCAAGAGACTTTGTTCTATCAGTCAATTAGGTCTTGAGAGAAGAAGTTAATAATAAATTCCTTTTTTCCATTCTTGCTGATGGAAGTGCTGATGCTACCATGTAAGAGTAGGATATAGTGAACATAAGATACATGGACAGTGGAAAACTGAAAACCTCATTTGTAAGCATTAGGTTGAAATAAAATCCAGCAGCTAAACCATATACCTGAAGTTGCCAAATGTGTAGTATCAACCAGTATTTTTGAAAAATTAAATTTTTTAAAAGTGCATACATCTCATAAAATCTTAGCAAGTGATTACAGCTTTGTCACAAGTGAAAAGTAAGGTGGGATAAATGAATTTTTTGAAACCACTTGTCCAGGATAAGTGGTTGAAAACAAAATCTGATCAGTCATGTTTTGAAAATCTTGTTAATACTCCTGAATGGGAAGTCATTTTAATATTGGGGTTTTGCCAAAATACTTATGTTTTGTTGGTTCTAAATGAAAATGTTGCTGATCTGAATTGCAGCATGGCTGCCAAAGTGGCCAGCTTGAAAATCTTATTATCACTACTTTGTTTGATGGTCATATCAGCAATGGGTTTTCACTTAAAGACTTATAAAGTTTTGTTGATTCAAAATTAAAATGTTTCTGATCTGATGACCAGTGTGATGCCATATTGAAAATCTTATTTTTGCTACATCTCTTAAATGGAAAGTCATTTTGACATGAGGTTCTCTTGAGAAGAATTCTTATGGTGTCTAGTTGTTCCTGAATGAAAATGACAAACCCACAACATGGCCACCATGGTGGCTACATGTATATTAAAAATATTGTTATCTCTAGTCCTCCCAAATGGATTGCTGTATCAACATGACGTTTTCACCAATATACATCTTATACTAGCTCTAAAGGAAAATGGTGCTTGTTGTGCGTACAATATGGCTGCTGTGATGACTGTCTTGAAAATCATTTGGTCACTTCTCCCCCTGAATGGATAATCATTATGACATGAGGTTTTCACCAAAAGACTTCTATTAATGTCTTCTTACTAAATGAGAATAGTGCCAGTCAGACATCCAGTATGCCTGCCACATCAGCTAATTTGAAATTTTTTTTATTGCTGCAGACATAGTGGTGCAAATTTTTTGTAGATGTTTTGTCACAGCACATTTTGTCATGGTCAACATGACATGTAACCATTAAGAGGGATCTGTGCGGTAGGCTTGCAATAAATATTAGCTTGTGATGGTTAATCTTCTCTTTGTTTGTAGCATGAGTGAATTTTAATTAGGACCTGCTAGGACAATGGTCTGACAGAGATGTCAACATAAGGTCAAGTGGAGGAAATGACAAAGTAGAGACAAACCAGAGACAAATTTTGGGAAACATTTGGCCATTTGAAATAGGTGACATAAAATGATATTGTCCAGGAATAGTTATTAATAAAAGTGGACTAAAGAGAATTATTTTGACTTCAATGGGAGTGAAAGTCTGGAAGAAATTGAGGAACACAGGAAAGAGAGATTTGGTTTCATAGAAAAGGGAGCTAGTCTTGGAAAAGTACAGGGAAAGGAATAGCTCAATATATTTGCTATACAGTGAGAAGGAGTACAGACTGCATCCAATTTATGGGTGATGACCCTAACAGGTTGGCAAGAGAGTAGGAAAAGAAATACAGCAATGCCGGACTGTCACCAAGAGCGATTTAGAAAGGACTGGAAGCAACCATGTTATGCTGACATATTGGCAATTTGAGTTCGCTCATTCATTCAATACTATGATGAAATTTGTTTTATCAGTATAATATAATGACTAATTGCAATTTGCATGAATGTTGTATTTCTGTTTCTAAGGGAAGTGTATCATTCAAATATCATGTTCAATTTCATTTTGTTTTTGTCATTGATTAAATTGTTATACTTTACATACGGGGACTCATGTGTCATATTCTTTATCTTTGCTCAGATCTATGCTATTCCATCCATTAATTTCATATTTTATGCTATTAATTATTCGATCGAGGCAATAACACCATGGCCATCGTCTCCTAGATAATGATAACCAAAACACCATAACAGGGGGTGAGGGGTGGTGTCATATTATATCACCCACCCATTCCTCACAGTAGAATATCAGAGATGGTTTCAACATTCAGCAGTGAAAAGGAAGAAATGGTCTCATATTCATGTAAATTCTCAGGACTGCTCTAGTGGCCTAAGTGGTTAGAGCATCCACCTTGGATGTGGGGGTCGCAGGTTCAGACCCCAGCTGGATCATACCAAAGACTTATAAAAATGGTACTGACAGCGGCCTTGTTTGGCACTCAGCATTGAAAGGTTAGTGTTAGGACTGGTCAGCATGGTGTCAGGATAATGTGACTCGGTGGGACATGAAACCACATGTCTGCGGCATGATGCCCCAGTGCTAGACATTACTATAAACTGCCACACTGCTGACATCATAGCAATGTGACGAAAATTATTAAAATTAATTTAAAAGTCTAAATCACACAAACATATTTCTCTCAGTAGAGCATATTTTCCATTGAGGGACTCTTGTTTTTATTTGTTTGTATTTGTTGTGGCAGCTGATTTGAACATTTTGTTATTGCTGAAATATATCGGAGATGGTCACAACACTCAAAAGTTTAAAAGAAAAATTGGTCTTATCCTAAATTCTCCAAAAGTCTTTTCACCTAGTAAAGTGTCATTTCTGCTGAGGAGCTCTTGTTTTTGATGTAATTCCAGGAACACATTTTTGTTTACAAGTGTTGAAAGGAGATACAAAATGTTCATAACTCTTGAATATCTGCAAACAGATCATTTGGCATTACATGTATCATTTAAGTTTTCACCATCCGACATTTTTAGTTGATTGCATTAAGCCAGCTTTCAGGTGTTTTGAATGATGCCCTTCGCTGAAGTAAAGTGTCTTGCCTATGGACACAGCATGGCAGCTGACACAGCCTGGTGCAGGTATCAAACCTGTCCATTGCATGTATTTTTATGTAGCAATTTTAAGAAGTTAAAATTGTTCTCTTAAAACCTATAATAACATAATGAAGGACAAAGTTTTCTTTTTGTTTAATAGCAGTTGTTTAAAGAATATTGGATTAAAGAGTGTGCACTTGGAACAGTTTTAACCGACAAAAGTTTTTCATTCATTCATTCATTCATTTATTCATTCATTCATTCATTCATTCATTCATTCACCTGACTGGTCATAGGTTCACCACTGATGATTTTGGGACAATCTCTCCATTTTGCCATTCTCCACTGCTCTTTGGGACTTTGCGAAGTCCATACCTGTTCACTCTTTGATATTATCTTCTCATCTCTTCTTCTATCTGCTTAATTTTCTCTTTCCTCTCACTGTGCCATGTAGGACTGTCTTTGACAGTCCAGATGAGTGTGAGACGTGATCATAACATCTTAGTTTGTGTTTCTTTTCAGTGGTGAGCAGATCTTCTTAAGGTCTAATTGTACCTTGGATTCTAATGCGCATCTCATTAGAGATGTGGTCTACGTATGAGATTTTCAGGATCCTTTCGATAGCATCTCATCTCTAAGGAATGGATTCTTCTCTCTAGTTATGCCATTAGGGTCCATGTCACACATACAGGAATATGGAAATGATGAGGGTGTGGATAAGCTTGAGCTTGGACCCAAGCATGATGTTACTGACCTTCCAAATAGGCTTCAGCCTGCCAGAGCAGTTGTTGTCAATGCAATCCTAGAAAGAACCTCAGGTTTTGAACCTTCATTAGAGGTGATAACACCTAAGTACTTGAAGCTTGTCACTGTGCCTAGCTTCTGTTCATTCACTCTTGTTTCCTTTTGAATGCCACTCGAGTTGTTTGTCACAAGTACATGATTATATATGGTTCATTGCCAAGGTACATTCATTTGGGGAATCATGGTACTGCAAGGTGAGACAGTACCCAGGTGTATAACATTCCATTAGGGAATAGTGATAATGTGAGGTAAAGAGTACCCAAGTGTATAATATTACATCAGGGAATCGTGATAGTGCAAGGTAAGACAGTGCTCAGGTGTGTAATGTTCCATTAGGGCATCGCGATGCTGCAAGGTAAAACAGTATCCAGGTGTATAACATTCCATCAGGGATTCATGTTTGTGAGAGGTAGGACAATGCTCAGGTGTATAATGTTCCATTAGGGAATCATGGTGCTGCAGGGTAAAACATAACCAAGGTGTATAACATTCCATCAGGGAATCATGATAGTGCGAGGTAAGACAGTACCCAAGTGTATAACGTTCCATTAGGGGATCATGATGCTGCAAGGTGAAACAGTAACCAGGTATATAACATTCCATCAGGGGATCATGATAGTGTGAGGTAAGACAGTACCCAGGTGTATAATATTTCATTAGGGGATTATGATTCTGCAAGGTAAAACAGAACCCAGGTGTATAACATTCCATTAGGAAATAATGATAATGCAATGTAAGACTGTACCCAAGTGTATGATGTTCCATAAGGGAATCATGATTCTGCAAGGTAAAACGGAACCCAGGTGTATAACGTTCCATTAGGGAATCATGATAGTGCAAGGTACGACAATGTTCTGGTGTATAACGTTCCATTGGGGAATTATGATTCTGCAAGGTAAAATGGTACCCAGGTGTATAACATTCCATTAGGGCCGCAGGGGTCAAGCTAGAATTGAATTTTGAAAAGAAGTGATTTCTCCTTTTGGACAGAACAGGGACAAGTGGAAGCAATGCAAGATAAGCAATATATATGTGTGTTATTTTTCATTCTCTTATTTGAATTATGCCCTGTTATGCATATCTGCAATATTTTTATTTTCATGTAGAAACACTGTTGTAAATATATTATCAACACATTTTGTACATGTATAAAAATTGACATATTCATGTGCAGTGTGTTTTGGCCATGTGACTTAAGAACACTGTAGAAGCTATACATTTTAATGCATTTTAACTGATAGGATTAACTAGATTACAGTACTGTAATTGCAAGTTAGTAAAGATGCTTAATCAACTCACCACAAATAAGAATTATTATTTTTTTCTTTATAAAATTTCACTATGAAATGGCAGTAGAAAAAAATGTCTAATTTTGTTTTGAAACGGCCCCTGTAACATGTACATGAGAGCAAATGTACACGTCTTCATACAATATTGTTGTCTCGATTTCTTTGTTACTGTAACTATTCATAGATAACACAATGAAACATTAAAGTTGGCATATGAATGAACTGAAACCCTCTTTCCAACTGAACTGAAGCAGCCAACTTGTGTGTACATCTCAGTTTAGAAAGAGGGGCTTTCTGTAACCACTTGCATTCTAGCTTTGTTACAACAGTTCATTGATAGGATTGTAAATTTATGGTTTTGTTAATTGGCTACGTATGTGTAGTAACATCAGGCATTGGTTATATAGTATTTGTTTCGCTGCTTTTTTCCATATTTTAAAGAAAATGAGTGAAAACAACTTCGACCTCAACAACGCTTCCCAATTTCCACAGCAAAGCATTGTCCCATATGCTTGTGACCTACATAATTGTATTTTTATGTTTAATCTTCAATAACATAAAATTTAGATATTAGCTTTCAATGAATTGATATTTTCCTTCATATATTTGCCCAAATGTTTATGAAAACAGACAACTGAACAGAACGGCACTTCCCAGACACAAGCAATGATCTTTATTATTTCTCTCAGACAGGTTCACTTATGGTTTGAAACTGATTTTATGAAGAAAATAATGCACACACGGCATTTAAAATCTTCAGATCACATAGTCTATTCTTAAAACACAAATTCCGATTTACTTACTATTTTTTAAGATTCAAAACACAAAATTGTATGTTTTTTATCATCAAATGATAACTGGCAGAAATCGGCAAGTGGTAGTTGCTATAACCAGAGACATATATAGCACATCTCTGCTATAGCTTACTCTGGAAAGGGTTAATGGTCAATTGGCTATCAAAACACATGCCTTTGAATGTGCAAAGAGTTTGTTTGTTGGCGCAACTGAAATCAACACCTGCTATTTGATGGCTTGATGCCTACATATCGCCTTGAGCTACAACACAACACCAGAAATAACTGGCGAAGGCGAAGAAGCATCTCAAAAGCCACAGCTGCTCAATGTACATCCAAAAACTCAAAGGGCAAAGTTGTTTTTGCTTTCCAACAGAAAAGGCAAATTTTTTATTTTTAGGCAACTTATTTGCCCACTTGCCTGGTAGTGTGACCCTTTAATAGGGAATCATGATAGTGCGAGGTAAGAAAATGCTCAGACATTTAATGCTTCATCAGGGAATCATAATTCTGCAAGGTAAAACAGTACCCAGGTGTATAACGTTCCATTAGTAATTAATGATCGTGTGAGGTAAGGCAGTACCGACGTGTATAACATTTCATTAGGGAATCATGATAGTGTGATGTAAGACAAGACTCAGGTGTATTGCATTCCATTAAGGAATCATGATACATGTAGTGCGAGGTAAAACAGTACCCAGGCGTATAATGTTCCATTAGGGAATCATGATAGTGCAAGGTAAAACAGTACCCAGGTGTATAATGTTCCATTAGGGAATCGTGATACTGTGAGATAAAACAGTACCTAGGTGTATAACATTCCATTAGGGAGACATTTAGTGCAAGGTAAAACATGCTAGTTCTCCAGGTGGAACAGCATATTGGTTTAAACAAATTCTGACTTGCGATTGATGAACAGTATACAACAATTTGAATCTACATAACAACTGTCATTAATGACATGTTCTTTTACATAGGCAGAGGTAGATGGTTTGTCAGTGAAAACATACAAATTGAGCTACAGGTTAAATTGGTGTTTAATTTTAAAATTTCTTCAATGGTTTCTTGGTGATTAATTTCATGTCAAATGATTGCTTATAAGCATACTCATTTCAGTTGGTCAGCAATAGAAGACACAGATGAAGTGTTGATGTTAGTAATAGCAATAACTGAAGATATTAAAGATGAGATGTATTTTTTATAATTGTTAAAAAGAAATAATCAGTATGTAGAAGAAAAAAAAATTGCATAACTCCATACTGTTACAAACAGTACAAATATATTAGTTTTTCCCTATAATATCAAAGAGTGCTTTTGATCTTGACTTATACTACTGTAAGCATTAGAATTATATCTTTTGTTGTTAATGTCATTCACCTAATGTTCAAAAGTTTTGTATGAGAAATTTATTTTAGCTACAGATTGAAACTGAATGCAACATAGTGTACAAGTATGTTAACTTGAGACTTTTAAACTAACATGGATATGTTAACTTAGGACTTGCAAAACTAACATGGATATGTTAACTTAAAACATTTAAAACTAAAATGGGTATGTTTTCTTGAGATTTGTAAAACTAAAATGTGTATGCTTACTTGAGACATGTGAAACTAAAATGGATATGTGAACTTTAGAGTTTTAAAACTAAAATGGATATGTTATCTTGAGACTTGTAAAACTAAAATGTGTATATTAGCTTGAGACATGTAAAGCTGAAATGGGTATGTTAGCTTGAGACATGTAAAGCTAAAATGGGTATGTTAGCTTGAGACATGTAAAGCTGAAATGGGTATGTTAGCTTGAGACTTTGAAAACTTAAAGTAAGATATGGGTATGTTAGCTTGAGACTGTATAAAACGGAAAGTAACATGAGCAAGTTTTGAAAAGAAGCAACTTGGTGTAAATGCTAGCAACATATTTGATCAGTACTTTCAAGGCTCTGATTTTGGCTTGAGATGTTATTTGAAGTGGAGGAAACTGGAAAACAAAAACATGAAAACATGAAGCTTAAGGGGGTGCTCACCAGTTATTATGTACTTTTGAGAGAGTGACGTATGTAAGGTGAAGTTGTTTGCATTTAAAACATGCACAGTGGAGAGAATGTTGGCATACCTCTATGCTACTTTGATGGAATGTGACTGACATTTCTTTGGATATTGTACTTTTGGAAATTGTAAATGATCTTAGCACACTGCTAACTAAAACGACTGCTCCCTTGTGCGCCAAAAATCAGCCCGAATTTGTCAAAAGTACACTTTCCTTGGCAGCTGTTAAAATAGGGAAAATGAATTTTGCCAGACTAGACAATACCAGCTTCTGAAAGTGTAATGAATGAATTACCAAATATATAAACAGTAAAAAAAGTTATCGGCTCTTTTTTCTTTACAATTTACCTCTGAATTTCAGGAAGTGAAAATGATCAAGTGGAGCTAGCACTTTTTTGAAAGGTGCACATCTGGAGTAAGGCCAAGCTGTATACTCTATAACCCATATTACACCCATCAATCATACACCAAAATAAAGGGAATTAAAGGTTCTTTGAACAATATACAAGGTCCTTTTTAAATAGCCAGTATAACCAGCGAGGAAACCCAGGGAAATTCTTTTTCTTTAAAATTCTAACCCTATGCAAAATACAGAACTGTAGAGCGCCACCTAAATGGTCACCCTTAATTTTGCCAAAAGTGGATATAACCCCAGGACCATATGAATCAAGAATGTATTACAGCCATACTATGCCCCCTCCCCATAAATTTTTCTAATATTATTTAGAACTTAGAACAGCGAACAGCAAATGTTTGTTTTTTTAACTTGTGTAACATGTTCTGTCTTAAAATTTTTAATGAATTTTTTTTCTTTTCTTTTAGGAGCACCAAGCAGCCTATGGAAGTAGACATGTACTATTTGATGATGCCTGTGGTCCTAGTACAAGCACGATTACTCAAGCTGACACACCATTATTGCACCACAATCAGTATGGTCAGCATGGAACCAAAATCTTATCGCAGAGATCTACAGTGCCACATCTTGATAGTAAAAATGCTGATATGGCTTTGAAGTCAGAGCTTTCATGCAGGTCATGTAGTGAGACATCAGTTATCAAAGACTATGGTGTTAATCAGAAGAAAACTCTTTCCTATGAGAGAGAGGGAAATGTTACTAAGGAGAAAGTAAGACAACCCAGTTTTAAGAAGAGACATTTTAGTGATAGGGTAAAAGACACCAGTGGTGACGGTCATGATACTAATGTCGATCACAGACATTCAAGTCGTGATCCAAAACAGAGACATAAAAGTGATGTGAAAGATGAATATGTTGATCAGAAAAGTGTTCAGATTGATGGACATCAAAGTGGAGATAAAGAAAGTTATAAAAAACGTTTAAATAATGAGATTTCCATATCTGAATCCATTAAGAATGAAAGATCATCCAGTGCTTTAACTGATAGATATCCACACTTGAATTGTGATAAAGATAGGCTCTCAAGAAACAATGAAGAAAGATATCAGGGTAGTGATGCCTTTGATGAAAAAGAAAATTCCAGTATTGATAGATATTTGAGTGCTGGAAACAATAGTATTATGAATGAGAGGCATTCTAGTAGTGATAAGGAAGTAGATTCAGGTCCTAATAAATTGAAAGATTGGTGCAAGATATCAAGACCGTTAAGTATGGAAAAAGCTTGTAAAGGCAAAGAGGAAAATGAACATTGGCAAATACGGGAGGATAATGAAAGTGGACTAAAAAGACACCATTCATCTGAGACACTAAATGAACAAGAGGATATAGCACATTCCTCACGTAAACGACTGCGTCAGAGTGTGAGTGAGCCAGGTCAACCAGTATTAGAGCCAATACTTTTCACATTGGATCTATCACAGGAATATGCTGATTTCTCAGATGGCAGCCTTCCGGACTTGGATCCCCCTACTATAGAAAGAGCGGATATATTTTCAGAGACAGACTCTTATTCTTATAAGTCATCCAAGTTGTCCAAAAATGGAAATCAACAGGAGGATCTTCCATGTAATGTGATTGAATTTATGGGCTTAGATAATAACGAAGAAAGGTCAGAAAGTAAAGAAAGAAGCATTGGGGGGTGTGATGATTTGAAGGGGACAGAGCATAAAAGCATGATTGCTTCTTTAGGGAAGAATTCACATGTGAATCTAGAGCACAAGTCACATGGTTCAAGTGAACAAAGATCAGGTGAACAAAGAGACAAACAGTTGTCAAGTTCAAACTCAATGTTTCATGGTTTTTACTCTGAATTCAGGCATAGTGATTATGAGAAAAGCTCAAAACATTTGCACAGACATAGTCAGTCAAGTAAGTCAGTTAGGAGCTTATGGCATTCATTTTCTGATGATGGGAAAGCAAGGTGCTTAGACGATGATTCTTTTCAGAGAATATTAGATTCAGATGATGCGAGAAGTTATTACTTTCACACATGGAATAAAAATATAACCAGCTCTGAATCATTGAAAAATCGTCAAAATTCTTTACAAATTGTCACATCTGAACCAAGCTCAGAAAGTTCTTTTGTTTCAAAAGCCACTGATGTACTTTCAAAGGAGTATACTGTCATCGATAAAGAAGAACTCAAACCTTGGACGGAAAAGAATCATGTACGAGATTTCAGTAGAACAGGAGGAAACAAATTTGAAACAAAATTGCACAAGTCCCAATCATGTAGTCCTATCATGGAAGCAAATTGTTCCACAAGAACAAATATCTTCGAAGCTTTCTCTTGTAAAAAAGATAATGACAGGAATATTCCACCAAGGTCCGAGCTTAGTCCAGAAGCTAAGAAAACTTTGAAGGAAAAACTAGAGCTTTTCAAAAGTAAAATCAAGACCCCATTGAGAGTAAACGATAGATCTAAACCAGACCTAAGTGGTGGTCTTGTTCTGCAGGTGAGTTCACAAGACTCTAGACATTTTCTTGATGTCATCCAAAAGGAACCTACTTTGGTAGATGGGAATGTAAGTATATTTGGTAAGGAGGAAACAATGAGCCCACTCCCAGTGAATTTGTTGCAGAAGTCAAAACTGAAGAAACTCTTTACAGCCCAAGGTTTGGAGGTAAATAATGAAAAAAGTTTTCAAGAATCAGATGCTAAGGATGAAAATGATGAGAATATTGTCCTTGTTTCAGATGTGGAGCATTCTACAAGTGATAGAAAATGCATTGATGAACCAAAATCAGTCATGCAGACTTCAGGAAAACCTATGGGAGAGAAGGCTGTTCTTCTACCCATAATACCAACAATTCCTGAAATAAAGTCAGATAGGACCTCTATAACTAGAAAAGTGAATGTTAGTTTGGATTCAAAATTTGGAAAAGGTCCAGTCAGTAAAGAAAATATTAAATCTTATTTTCTCCCAGTGTCCAGAAGTTCAACTTCTGTTCTTATTTCCTCATTGGAAACCAGGAAAAAGATTTTGATTGTGCCAAGTAGTAGGTTTCCTTTTGAATCAATGTTAGACTCAACTTGCAAACAAATGACACAGTTGCATATTAATACAATTGAAGGATGTTTTGAAGAGGGTATGCTGTTCTTGAGTCATGGCCTAAAGTTTTTGAATGATGTTTGTTTTAGATGCAAACCCACTTCAGATATGGTTGGTAGAATTGTAACAAGTGCTTTTCAAGACAAGAATGTTTCTATTCATTTGGTACAGTATGCATATCAGACATTGATGATCATTAATCAAGTCTACCCAGGGTTGATTCGAGTGGACTGGATCCTGATAGAGGACTGCTTAAATGGAATTGTTTCTAGCAGAAGTTGTGGGAGTAGCACAGGAACTCAAACCCAGGCCTGTCTCTTGTTAAGTTTGGCAACTGATGTTCTACTAGATGATCTGTTCAACAGAGATATCAGTGACCAGAGACAGATTCAGTCTTCTATGGCATTCAAAGTTCTTTCATATGACACATCTCGGTCGAATATTGAGGTGATTGTGGATTATATTCGCTGCATTCTGTGTGGGCTTAGCGACCATGCTATAAGTGCTGGACTTGCTCAAGGTAGTCCAAACAGCATTGAGTATAAAGTTCTCCCCATTTTACAGAGGTTGTTAGATCTTGCAGTGAATGTTAGTCGAAGCTGTGAAGATTGTGCAACCTATATAGCAACTCGACTACTACAGATGTACATATATCTGCCAGGTTTAAGCCATAAAAGTCTTTTGTTGCAGACCATCATGTCTGACCTGCTGGCCTTGAAGCTTTCACAGCTGGTCCTTGAAAAGGAGTATGATAACATAATGCCGCTTGGTGGATTTCCAGACTCTTTGGCTTCTGTGTTTGAAAGCTTTTTCAGTGCAGTTCCTTACAAAAACCACCTTACCCCACCCACAACACCTACCTCTGATAACGAGGACAATGGGGTGGCAAGATCAACCACTGAAGATGTCGTAGATCCCACAACATGTGAAGAATTATGTATGTTGCTGTTTTATTCTGTGAAGAGCTACCTTATAAGCTCACAAGGTAAAGCATACCTACCAACATTTTTGGATAAAAAGTCTGGGTTGGGTTGGGTGAGTAAGTGAAACAATGTTTTTGGTACAAGGTCAGAGGAGATGCTATAATACTGAAGAAATTTGGAAATTATAACTCAGAAGTTTAAATTGTAGCAATAGCGAATCATTTTTCTCAGAATTGTGTTGCTTTCATTTACTAAAGCATTTGGAAAACTAAAATCCAGATTTGGACTTAACCTGTATCAGCTGGAAAGCATGTACAAGACTTGTGCACTATTTGTTTTGTTGCAAACACAGTGCATGAAAATTATATTTACCTGCATAGTTAAATCCTTCCATTTTTTAGACTCGATTTATTTTTAGATACTTTCACATAAAAAAGTATTAGAGTAGATTATTAAAATTTAGAGACTTTAATGAAAGTGGATCTATCAGTAGGATAGGTTATATTTGGCAGATGTGGTGTTCGAAGTCTTGTGCCCAGATCCCAGGGGATTCCAGAATGCTCGGTGGCAGTTACTATGTGTTGGTGTCTAGTTGCTCAGTGGCTGCCATTTAACAAATAGTGCATGTTGCCCAGGGTCCTATTGCAGTTCATGGACTCTAAAATGCAGTTTGGTTATGCAGTTAGCTATGCAGTTTAGTAATGTATGATTAAATACATACAGCTTGTGACTTGAACTGTATACTGAAATAAGATGGGGAAGTCCATATTATATTTTATGGACTGGTCGAGTTGCAAGGGATAAAGAAGGAACTTAATTGTATGAAGTATAATGTATGATACATTGTATTAAGAATCTGTATCATGTTTCTGAATTTCAAATACATTGTGATTAGCCAAGTTGAGAATGAGCTATCTGCCATAGAAATAAATAATTTTATGAAATGAAAACCATGGTAATTAAAATCAGAGGTGGGAGAGACAAAGTAACTTCATCCAGTCTAGCATATTAACTGCTCAAATTGCGCTTGGACTTCTGTTAGACTCACTATCTGCTAACTGAATTTGTGACTCCTGTTTTGTAGTTTATGTTTTTTATCTCCTTATTATAAGAAACTGCAATTATTTCAACAGAGCAGTAAAGACTCATTCAAGCATGCTTAACGTTTTATATAATTGCCCTTTCTAGTCCTTCTTATCTACACTCCTTCAGGCACGTGTTCAAACTGAAACTGCATTTCTCTCCGTCTTTTATTCCTACTGGCCCTGCTAAGCTACTAATCAGTTGGCAAATTGTCTTGATGCTGATTGGTTAAAAGTCCTCACAATCTGATTGATTAAAAATATAGAAGCATTTGATTCCTATTTTGGGTTTCAAGATGCAAACAGTGCTACATACATGTCATTTAAAGGATACAGCTGGATGAAAAAAGTACAAGTTTATATATACTATCAGGATCTTTGTAAAAAAGATAATTAGAAATGGTATATACGTTTTTAAAAATATTTTGGCCACAAGTTCTGTATTTTCTCGAAAACATGTCTGCAAAAATACTTCACAAATGTTGACTGTAGGTCTTAATACAGTGCAGCTCTCGTGCATTTTCGGACTCCCATGCATTGCGGTGGGGGGGATCTATGCCTTACACTTTTGCTCCGTGATGTAGTGATAAATACCTACAAATCACCAATGCAACTCGGCTGGCACGCTGATGGCATGGCCACTGCTGTTCAACTTGATTGATTGACACCCAGTGAATGAAGGCCACTCATGGAAAGACAGAGACATCTTGAATTATTTACAATTGGTCACCGTTTCAAGAATCAGTTATCTTTATTTCAATCATGTATGTGGACAATAAAAAAAATAATTTTGAAACTCCTGTATGTTGACTTCTTAGCAGTAAGTTAACGCTTTTACTTTTTATTCAAATAAATATGAACAACTTGCACATTCATTTCAGAGCCGGATCGGGAAGGGGGAGACTGTAACGGGGGGCTTTAAAACAATAAAGCCTTCTTAATTGATTTGGCGTTCGTTAACTAGGGAATGACCTCCCACGGTGTTATTGCCCAGTGTGGACGGATAGATGGAACGTTAACAGATAACTGAGCAAGACTATTGAAAGAAATAAACAACTACGAGCCCCCTTTTCCAATAAATAAAAAATAAATTTAATCAATTAATACATAACCAAAATTTCACTTTCAATCATACAAATGTACTAGAAATAAATTTAACCAATTAATACATGACCAAAATTTCACTTTTCAATCCAACAGATTTGCATTGATAATATTTAGTTGCAGTGTTCAATTTACATCATGTTACGAGTGGTGAATTAGAGAGTACAATTCCATGTTTGACAGCATCACCTGACGTCTGTCTCCTCTTGTCTTGTTTTTCCATGTCTAATGTGTACGCTTTGGTCCCCTTTCTGACCCTGATTCTTCCGACCTCTCTTAGATGCGGATTTGCCTCTGACTCATTGGGTTTTCCTTCTTTTTTCCGTCTCGGGAGGGTATAAAACTGTTCCCTTAAATACAGAGTATTACGAAAGTTATATAATGTTTCACCAGTTATCTGTATATATATATATATATATATATATATATATATATATATATATATACCCTCTTTGTTCGTATTCAGATTAGCGATTCACACTGCATAAATTCTGACAGAATGTGGTCTTAACAAATAACTGTCCTTACAGATTTCCGTATTTCAGTAAGGTACAACCATTATATTTTAGTATGAATGACCTTAGCTCGGCAGTTCATTGCCCTCGCCACACGGCAATTGATTAGAAATTACCACGTGCTCTATACAGACAAATGCGGCCGTCTATACCAGCATACATTACTACACGTCTTATTTACATTTCACTAGTCTATTCTGTTCAATAAGATAAATGTTCAGTTACTTATGGCATAATATTCACTAAATCTAGCTACAGTAACCAAAAACCTGCAAGATATTTAAGCATTGCGAAATCATATATAAATATACAATTGTCATTAACTCACGATAACAGCATCATCCTATACAGGAAATCAATTTATGTAATCATAAAAAATATGCCACACCTGCATATTAGGGTTAATTCATAAATCCCTATGAAATACTGCATATTTGAACATTCTTTGGGTTACATCATAAATCCCCATGGAATACTACACATTGAATATTTGATTACATGCAATCTGTCAATTCTATCAATGAACTAACTGTAAAATTAAAGAAATAAATTGCATACAACTCTAGCATCAACAGATTTCTATGCACTTGAATAATCGAGACATAGCACGAATCATAAGCATATCAAACACATTTGCATAAAACCAAACAAATGAAGTAGAATATTATATGGAAACTAAAATTGCGTACCTTAATGCTGTTTCTTTCCACTCAAACCGTGCGTCCTAGCACTATAGCCTGTCTTCCTTTTTAAGACAGCTATCTGGCTTTTCTACGAGGGAAAACACTATTCTCAAGTTTCCTAAGGAGTTGGACCTTTTGTCTTCTCACAAGGCAAAATTGGACTGAAGAAATCTGTCTAAAGTTGCTCCTATAAATTCTCAGTCTCCCAAAGTGTACGCCTAAATGTTTTCTGACCAATCGGAAACAACTGTTCCTAAACCTTCCCCCAAAATAATCATGTCTTTCATCAGATTTTAACAGCCTAACATATGCTGCAATTAGCCTTCCTTTGAAGATCAATTTTTTGACATAAAGTCTCCTCCAACCGATATGGTCGGTAATTCTATGTACTCTCTGTCACTATACCATTACGATGACTTGGTCAATTCCACTGAAGCTTAAACGTAGACCCTTTTATGTTTCAGAGATGAAATAAGAGAAATATCAGTGAACTTTCTCAAGACCTTTCCGGCTTGACTATGATAACTTCAGTGCACAATTTATTCAACATTAAGTTTCAGTAAGTCTTCAAAATTCGCCACATTACAGAGACCATGACCCCACCCAAGGTATACATACAGACTTTCAGTCACTTGTCACTTAAAATTTAACCATCATTTTATTCTTGTGCATGTTTATTGGGTATTATGCACACTTTGAGAAAAATAGACTTTTGCTTTGGTGCTCTTTCGAAGAAAGGGCCCTTTTTAAAATTTTTGACCAACCCCCACCCCTAGTCCAAAAACAAAACAAAAACTCATGATCTGATCTGGCCCTGGATTTGACAAGACCTTGTTGGGCTCATCTTGAGCGGAGTAAATGGATCCTACCGTTTAAACATGAATAATAGTCCTCAGAAGTATGAACAATTAAATTCCAGATAACAACAGTTTCTGTTTAAAAACACAAACAAGAAGAAAAATTAAATACTGAAGTTGCACTTGTTTAGGCCATAATCAGTAATATCCCAGTTACGAGATAGAATATACATGAACATAACTAGTTGCTGGTTCAGTTCTGAGTGTACGTGTACTATAAGACTCGGTATTTGATTCATTGGGCTAAATTGTTCTTTCCGATGGGGGGGGCAAACAGGTTGTGGTCAGCTATGAAGTTTAACGGCTGTAGGCCAAAACATATTTAGAGGTGAATCCTCCACCCCCTATGTGCGGGTGCCCATGCTAGTTACTGTGGCTGAGTAGGTGAGGTGTGATACACACGACATTGGAACAAGAGTCCACTGCTTTGCGCCCACTGGCAGGAATGTTCATTCTTAGTTTATCCTCCATAATGCTATAATGTCTAGTTCGGTATTAATATTGTTAGCACATTCTGAACTTTGCCAGATTTTACTTTTTGTATGTGTAGATTTATACATGTAATCGTTATAATTTATTTTTTATTGTTTTATATCGGCAGATTGTTTGAAAATGTCAACATTCCATGCATCGAGGACCTAGCAATAGCAGTAATACTATTTACTTAATCATTTTCTTAAGCCATAAAGCAATAGTTTATTTTTTGGCGAGTGTTTGAATCCTTGTGATAGACAGTTCAAAACAATAATGAACGGAAACAATTTTATGTATAGCGTTCATGACGTTTTGTATGTAGTTGGATGAATCAGTTGATAAAAAAGAAGTTTGGTCTCTACATTTATCATGAATTAGTTTAATGGTTTCTACTGCATCCTGTGGAATCCTGTACTTAAAATGAAACAAAAACTAAAGAAACTGCTGGTAGATACATTTCAAGTACGGTTTCCGCAATGAATCTTAATTATTGTTTCTCAATACTGTGTTATCAGATTGTACAGTTGCATTCATTTCCTTATTTCCATTGCAGTTCGCGCCATATGCTTTGTTAAAGTAAGTGATGGTACACTCTCAGCAGTGAAAAGAACATAATGAAAGATAAATGTCAAAAATTTTTACAACAAAATCGCGATCATAACTGGTTGAAGTGAAACAATGTTGAACAAGTTCCGATAGTAACCAAACGCACGAGTTCAGATTAATATACCGTACATTTGGAGACAGACATCTACGTAGAATGCCATACATTTATTGGAAATTGAAATCTCAGAACATTTAAGATGTGATAGTTTTCCACATTATTCTTCACCAAACTTCCTTTATTAATTTGAGTTGTAAAGTACAAAATGCAAAGTAGGATGGCTTGTGTGACAGAATAAACACACCTTTCCCATGCTGAAATTGACATCTTTTGATGCTAACATTTTATAAGTGTTTACAATGGTCACTGCCTTTATTTTTGTAAAACATCCATTGAAGCCAGGTTTTTATTAGGGAGAGACCATTTAAATTTCAAGAGGGGAGGGAGTTGTGGGTGGTGGTTAAATGCCCGAAAACCTTTTTCTTGTTCAGATTTGTAATATAAAAGGACACATTGCCATTCTTTGATTTACTTGAGACAAATTTATATTGTAATGAATGAAAAAATAAAAACAAATCCAGTCAGAAAGAAGAAGTTAGCCCCATAATAATCAGCTGATAATGATGTAGATAACACGGTCTCTCACTTTCTCAGTGAACCTCCAAAGAGCATGCAGAGCTGGTGGATGGGTTTTTTCTTTATCTTCTCTACTTTCTTTCCACCCCCACCGCGATGCGTGGGATTCTGAAAATACGCGTACTGTATATGTTACAAAAAGAAGGTGAAGTCAACAATTTAAGTGAAACCAATCAATTATTTATTTCTCTGTACTACATAGTGAAAATTTAAGAGACACTTTTAGTATTGTGAATTAAATTCCAAATAATCGTAAATGTCCTATCATGAATCCAAATGTATAGATGTAGATGTTCCAGATGAATTACATTAGTCTTGAATCTCCTGATGTACCCTAGTGATGCAATCTAGAATGCTTTTTATTTAGTTCTCAATTTCAAACAAAAATGTGTAAATCCAAAGTCAGTGAACACTTATCAATTTCAATTAATAATTTAAATAATTCCTCTTGAATTATATCTGAACACGACTGTAAACACTGATAAGAAATGGATTATTCTACAGACTACTCTTTAAACAGGAATGAATTATTTGCTTACCAAGTCCCTAATTATATACACATTACGTTACGTAGATATGAGTCAGTTTAATAGAAAATTCCAATCAAATTGTAAACAGATATGAATCTGAAAGCTGTCAACATCTTATTTACAATTTACAAACAATCGCAAAAGTTAACTTTGTAATCATGTTTACAGGTAACCATTATCTTAAAGTACAATCTACAATCATGGACATAAGTTAAGCACACAATTTAGCTATACATGACACAAGATAATATTAGTTGATGTTATATGAGAAGATAATTGACCAACCATTAATTTTCATTGGAGAGGGTAGGGGATCTAGGATTACTTTAACCAGGAGAATTGTTTGTCTTCTTTTATTTCAAGATAATATTTTTTCAACTAATGCATATAATGAAATTAGGTCTTTTTTTTTCTTCATACAAATCCAAGCAAGAATATATTTTTCAAGTTAAGCAGGGCCTGGAATTCTTCTTTTTTTTCTTTTTTGATCCCAATCCCATTCTGAGAATAAAATGGTTTGTCCCCAGGTTTTTTTCATGAAGTCAGCAGTTTCATACATGTTCCTAAATGCTTTGTTTGAGCTTCAGAATTTAAGCTGGGCTACCACATTTAATTTCATCCTTGGTAGCCCATATTGGGCAATGTCTGCCCATCTGATTATAAAATTTAGTAGTCCTGTTGATGACTTTACACTGTTTTTTTTTTGAAGACTTTCTCCTGCAAAGTTTTATTGATGACTTTATCCCACACTGTTTTACAGGTAAACTGCATGTGGCACTTAGGAGAAGGGCTCAGTATGCAGAGAAAGAACACTGTACACTGCGCTCACAGGATGTGGATAATTTGGAAGAAATTCCAGTACAGCTTGAAAATTTGAGAGAACGTCTCCTCAGCATGACTCGAGAGATCACTCCTGAAACAGAACACTATCTAATGATGATGAACTGCTTCTCACAACTTGCACTTACTTTAACATGAAATAGCACCATGGGACTGGAATACAGGATTTTTATTTTATTGGAATATCTTCTATGATATTCTGAAGCAAAAGTGGAATTTTTATATATGAGTCCGAATGTTTCTCATGAAAAGTTATAAGACTCTTTGTTCTTGAGTTTTTTTTATACATGTATCTCATCTACAGATACCAAAATGTGGTAGTTTTTGAGTGTTGAAAAGGCTGTATTCGGCATGATTTATTTATGTCCATGTAGATGATCAGCTCTAAAGATGATTGTGTATGGATGGAATTTGATGGTTTTAGGTCACCCAGCTATTAGGTCAAGTGATTGTAGGCCAAAAAATAAAAATATGTGTGTTTCCAGTTGGCCAAACAGCCCAGTTTTTAGTTTCCAACCCTAGCACATCCTTCTCCCCGCCACCCCCGTTAAAAAAATTCCTGAAATTGATTTGTGCATCTAATTGAGCAAGTTTAGCCTAGTACTTGAAGTGTATAGTACATTATATATACTAATCATTATAATATACATCATGTTTAAATGAAAAAATATGTACCCACCTATTCTAAATTTAAAACCAGTGCAAAAGGAAACACACATTTTGTTTGGCCTTATGGGAATGTTCTGCACATGTCAGCAAATGTATTCTTACCTATACAGAAGTGATATTTAAATTCACATCATCAAGATTTTGGATGGCAGCAAGCAATTGGATATTCTTTATTACAGCATCCTAATGTGTAATCATTTCCTTTCTCAACAAATTTCTTTTTTCATAACGTTACAGAATTGATTTATCTTTTAACTTTTTCATTGATGACTGTTAATATAAGGGTGTATTTAAACTGTTTGTAATCAAATTCAGATGGCAGCCCAAAAATAACTACTTTTTCCACTCAGCATTTTTTTTTCCAGCTCCACTGGTCACAGACCACAAAAGCTTATGGGACAGAATGCAGTCTGTTGTCCATTCGTCATATGTCATCTGTCTTCCAATGTCCATCCATCCTTTAGCATACAAGTTTGTTGTTGCTACTCCTCCTAAACTACTTGGAAGATTGCTGTGAAACTTTACAGACACATTCATCCCATGGTCCAATATAAAAACGGTGCTGCTCACACATCTAATATGGCCACCATAGAGACCATCTTGAAAATCTTTTTATCACTACTACTCCAGAATGGAAAGGCATATCGACATGGGGTTTTCACTAAAAGACTTCTTATGATGTTTGGTTGATCTTAAATGAAAATGGTTACAATCTGATGTCTACTACGGACATCTTGAAAAAAATCATGTTATTACTACTACTCCAGAACCAACTGTAATATTATGGGGTTTTCACCAAAAGAGTTCGTATGATGTCCAGTTAGTCATATATGAACAAGGTGCTGATCTTACATAGCTATAGCCACTGTAAAAGTGACCATCATGAAAATCTTTTTGTCACTACTCCTGAATGGATAGATGTATCAACATGAGGTTTTTACTAAATGACTTCTTGTGAAGTCTCGCTGGCCCAAACTTAAATGGGGCAGATCTGGGAGACTATTGTTGTCTTTATTCCTCTCCAAATGGATTGCAATATCAACATGGGTTTTCACAAGTAGACTTGTGATACCTAGTTGGTCCTAAAGGAAAATTGTTCCGGTCATACAGCCAGTATGGTTGCCAAGATGACTGTCTTAAATATTATAATGGCACTACTTACCCAGAAAAGATGATCATTGTAAATAGGTTTTGACCAAAGGACTTGTAATGATGTCTACTTTGCCCTAAATGAAAATGATTACAAGGTTACATCCAGTATGTGTACAACAGCATTTAGTTTGAAAATGTTGTTATTGCTGAAGAATATCTGAGATGGTTTGAACACTCAACATTGAAAAGGAAGAAATGGTCTTATCTTGAATTTCTGGAAATTCATTTTGCCCAGTAGAGTTTCAATCCCTTCAAGGAACTCTTGTTTTGAAAACTTGACCAACTGTTAAAGAGTAAGCCATTCAGCCATTAGTGGAAAGCTATTAAAATTTCAGCTGATCAAGTGGGGAGGGGGCTGACAAAATATCAGTTATTCAATTAGATTAAAACACACGTTGATTTCTCCAATGATAGACACTTATTCTAACTCTGCCATAACAAACAGGCTCAAAGTATGACATTCATTCTCTAGGAAATGCCATAACAAACAGGCTCAAAGTATGACATTCATTCTCTAGGAAAAGAGTTTAACATTAAAATATGGAAATGGGGTAAAATTGTTTATTCTGTTGGTGTTACATGTAAATTTCTATTTGTGAAGGAAATAAGATGCAGTACATGTAATATTGGTACATATTAATACACATCTTGTATTAAAATAAGACAGTATTTCTTGTAACTTAGGACAGGGTATGAAAGTAATTCAATTCACATTGAGGCTTTGTTTCTATCTGAGGAGAATCCTCAAATCTTTGGTTCAGAGGCCCACAGAAAATATGTGTTTCTAGTTTCCAGACAGAGCTACTTTTAGCCTGTGACCTAAAGGTTTTTGGTAATCCCCACCCTTAAATTATATGATGAAGGAAATAATATCACATGATATATTGCAGTAGTTATAATAATCAATGACTTACATTATATGTAATACATAAAACTTGAAATTATTAAACAAGTATGACTGTTTAAAAAATGGCACAGCAGTGCATCCTAGTTACATGCAGGCTGAGATCTCTCTGACATTACCCACCCTTTTTAGATATTTGGATAGTTGTGTCGGGATTGGAGGGCAGAGCACTTCCATCACAGAAAGCACAGAAATTACCAAAGTGGTGTCATAGCAGTAGTCACTTTACCAAGGGGATAGAAAAATTATGTGATCTTAAATTAAATAATTCCATCCAGAAAATTGATAAGTAGAATTGTGTCGCATTCGTAACTGTTAAAATATATTTTTCATCACTTTAAGCTGACACATGAGTTAATATTCCAACATTCATCTAATTGACCTATTAAGTCATTCCTCATGCTGCTTGGTCGCATAATCCGTAACTATTGGCCTACATTTTTCATGGCATTGGAGGTCAAACTGTCATATGGCTTCCAGGCTAAGTATGGAATTTGCAGACAACCGCATAACACTTCAGGTATGCATATCATGTTGTTTTGCCAGTTTAGGATGCCGGGAATGGGCTGATGATAATTTTGATTGCATTTCATTACATATGGTGCAAAATTTGGTGATGGTGTGACTTAGCAGTGCTGCATTGCAGGGTACCTTCACTTCATATATACTGGATATTCATTCAGAAGTCAGTGTATTAAACTTGCAAATTAGGTTTTAATGGTTATGGCTGAAAAGATAAATATTTATTGATTTCAAGCATGTAAGTTTAAGGTCACATATTTTTAATTCATGGGGTAAGAGATAAGCCATCTTCCTCACAGCAAATTATATGTTTTAGGGAGTATCCGATTCCCCTCCTTTGTATGCTTCATATGTCATATGCAGTCCATTTTTTTAAAAATCTAAAAGAATGCTGTATCAAGAAGGCTGTTTCTTCCAATTGGAATTCATGAGTAAGACGAACATGTCAAATGCAAAACTTGAAGGTGTATATATTTGTGGGGTATATACTAGTTGTCCACAATGTATTTCGTAAAAAGTTAATTTTACACTATTGTTTCTTTGCCATAGATGTTTAAAAACACTTTTGTACATGAAAGGCAACATGGGGATGTGCTGCTCTTGTATTGAAACGACAGAAGTTAAGCTTGTAGTGTACTTTGTATGTGAAACATTTGGTATTTTTCTGTAGTATTGGTATGAAAGAAGGCAACATGTGATGCTACAAGCTTGCAAGATTATTCTCTTTTATTAATACCTTGTGTAAAGAGATATGTACCTTAATATTATGACAGTCAACATTTGGTAGTACTCCCAAAAAAACCCAATGAGAATATTTACTAAAATGTTGACCTATGTACTGTACAGTACCTATCATAAGTTCTTTTTATGATGAGATGTTCAACACATATTTTTGAGGTCTATCTTCTAGTTATTTATTAACAAAAATGTGATTTATGAGAAAAAAATGTTTACACAATTTTCAAGAATCTTGACATCTGCTTTATGTGTAATTTTGTGGAACAATGAGGTACTGAATATTCTGGTGGTGAACTACTTGTATTTATATAGAATATATCCTGCTAACTAAATGTGTTTTCGTTATGGTATGATGCAGTGTGCTTGTTCATATTTGGAACTGCTCAGCTGCCAATTTCCCTGTAGAAAGAGCTGTTCTCTGCTGAATGCTTTTGATGGTTTATAGCCATCATAATAGTTTAGAGTATAGCAAGTTAGCTTACAAAATCCAGGAAGCTGATTGGTTGGATATATAGATTAAACTCAAATTTTTGTTTTATAGTTGTGCTTGGCAGTTGACAAGAAGACAAAGGTGACATGAAGAAGGTGGAGCTTATATATGCAATAACTGTATGGTTCTTCTGGTTATTGCATAGCCAAACTCCACCTCCAAGCCATTTGTCTTCTACTGGAGGTTAGCTGAGTGTGCAGTATCATTCAAATCTGAAAGCTGTTTCATTGTAAACTCGAGCCCCACAATTTAAGATACTTAATGCATGCACACATCAAAGAAAACTTTTGCCGTTCATTTTACAATTTAGTTTTGAAGCAGAACTAAAGGTTCTCATTGAAAATGGAGATTGGTATTCAGTATAGACTGTGTTCAAGCTCCTCGATGAAATATCCTGACTTGAGCAGATAAATGGTGTTAGTTCAGGGCATTCTTTACATTCCATAGCATAATAATTTTAATTTTTATCTAATAAAGGACTTGGTTACTTTGTCTTTGTGACTAGCATAAAAAAGTGAGATCTCAATTTTATGTGCAAAATAATGCTCTTCTAGTCATATCTTATGAGAAATCCATTAGTAGTTTATGTAGAGATGCATACAAACTACGGTGTAGTTACCTATTTATGATGATCTGCCATATTGGAATTTGAATTTTCTAGCTTTTAATGTAGATTTAAATACCAGGAATAGTTTTTATGTGATGTATACATGTATGCGTATTGTGCAGAAGAGTCCTGCCATTCTGTAGAAAAAGATCGTTATTTACCTTTGATCAAACTTCATTCTTTATATATTCAGCAATCAAACATAAAACTTTTGTCATTGTTTTCTGCTGGCATAGCATTTAATAGTAACACTTTGTTTTTGTTCCATTAATGCAAACATAAAAATTTTCTGCTAATTAACTTTGTTTCAGCTGTTCCTGGTGAAAAAAAGATTGAAAATTTTCAAGGATATAGTACAAAATAGGGTTTTCGGCCATTGTCTGACAGTTTTCCACTAATCATATTATGTCTGTTAATGACACACCCAAATTTACATCTGCCCGGTGGTGGGTAGATGTGTTTGATAAACACATTTCTGTATATGTTTCTTCTTTATTAACTTCATAATGAATATAACCTTTGTGTGTGGGAGGAGGGGAAATTGATATATTCTCATGCTTTCCAAATTTTTAATTGCCTGATAGACTAGCAAGAAGAAAAATAGACTATTGGATGAGCAAGATTGCCACAAATGGTACAACATACATGTGCAGATAGTTCTGTTGCACTTTTTTTAAAATCTAGAAACGTCTTTCATTGCTTGGATTCTCGGTTACTAAAGTACGATTTGATGCATGTACTATGTCAGTGTTGGAAAGCAATATTGCCCAGCAATACTAAATGATATGCATCACCATATCACTAGGTGTCTTCCTTGTTTTAAAATGCAGGACATCCATAAAATGTGTCACTGTAAAAGGCAGAAGTCTAGTTACTTTCCAAAACCAATTTATTTTATTTCCAGTCTTGATGATCTTGATCATTGATCTGATAACTCCAAAACTGAGAGACATGTCTTTCTTTAACAAATGCAAGCCATCCACAGAGTTTGGTCATGATTTGTGGCATGGGATAGGGTTAAACAAATGCAAGCCATCCACAGAATTTGGTCATGATTTGTGGCATGGGATAGGATTAAACAAATACAAGCCATCCACAGAGTTTGGTCATGATTTGTGGCATGGGATAGGGTTAAACAAATGCAAGCCATCCACAGAGTTTGGTCATGATTTGTGGCATGGGATAGGGTTAAACAAATGCAAGCCATTCACAGAGTTTGGTCATGATTTGTGGCATGGGATAGGGTTATTTTGTTTTGAAAACCAGACCCAGTTGACCTTGAGGCCAAGTCAAAGGTCACAGCTTGTATTTTTGTACTTCATTGAGTGTATGAACAAAATGACTTGTACATATGCAAATGAATTTTGACCAGACTTTGTATTTAGTAACATTTCATTCAAATAATTCTAGTTACTACTCTGACATTCATTTTAAGGTCAATGACCTTGACCTTGGTTTTGAGTTGTACTGGTTTGTAAGCATGATAACAAAACCAATCATGGCAGGAATTTTATCATTTAGCACATTTTATTGATATATCAGAAGAATACTTTGATTAATACCTTATCAGAAATTTTTTTTTCTCCAGAAAACCATACTGATAGATCAAACCAAACTTGGCATGTTGGTATATCTTGGCATTGTTTCAGAAAAGTTTAGTTATCTTCTGTGCTTGATACCAGGTTTAGGGTCAAAGGCCATGATGCAAAATTATATACTGTAGTTGCAAATATCTTTTGAACATGTTTGAAAAAAACATAAGTAAATAGTTTTGGTAACAAATATGGCATGTCAGAGATGGTTTCAGTACTCAGCAATTAAAAAGAAGAAATGGTCTTATCAGGATTCATGGAATTTTTTTTTAAAACACATTGGTCCATGTCCCAGCCAACAATTTGTGGAAGTTATTATATATACTTTGTTATAAGGCAGTTTCACTCAAAGGCAGTACAGTCTTGGGCTCCCATGGACACCATTATATACTTCATTATAAGGTCATATCAATATATGGCAGAGTATTCAATGGCTCCTGTTGATAGCATTATAATGAGGGAGTACTGTATAATATACTTCATTATAAGGTCCTATCAATATATGGCAGAGTACTCAATGGCTCTTGTTGATAGTATTATAATGAGGGGGTACTTCATTATAAAGTTGTATCAGTATGTGGCAGAGTACTAAATGGCTCCTGCTGATAGCATTATAATGAGGGAGTACTGTACTTGTTACTGTATATACTCGCTTATAAGTCGAGTCCAACTGCAGACAACAAATATCCTTATCAGCTGTAGCATAATGCACCTGCTGATCAGGGTCTATGTTGTTTGTTCTACAGATTACTTTCCTAACAAACTGCATAGACCCAGATCTGCTGCTTTATGCGACGGCAGATTTGTCTGAGCAGTTTGCAGTTGGACTCAACTTATAAGTGAGTATATATGGTAGTACATCCAACTATAATAATTATATTAATGGATCATATTATCCATAATACTAATTTTATAGGAAAAGTGCAATTTCCTCCCAAATTATTACAATCTTTGGTCAGAAAATATACACAATAGTTACACAAATGAAAATAGTCAAAGATGAGAAAAGATGTTTAGTGTTCATATGCTTAGATAACATATATAGATGTAGATACTTGTGTATAATCTAACCTATTTAGATACTTGTATAAATTGATTAATCTATTTAGATATTTGTGTAGCATTTTTAATGTAACCTGTGTAAATACTTATGTTAGTTTATTAATTTAGCCTGGGTAGATACTTGTGTAAACTTGTTAATTTTGCCTGTGTAAATACTTGTGTAAATTTATTAATCTAAACTATATAGATATTAGTATACATTTACTGAGAGAGATTATATTCTGAATCAATAGTTTTAGATTTTCTGTTGCAAATGTAGAAAGAAATTTTACTATTTCAATTTTCCTGTATCAAACAGTCATGATCATACCACCGATGATTCTGTAGGAAATGTGTTGTTAAATGTGAAGAATTAAGCAAAACTAATGGTCATTGTTGTTCATAATTTTATCTTTTCTTAGTTTCATATTCTTTCTTCATGCTGGTATTTCATGAAAAGACTATACTTGGCCCAATATTCGAAATACCATATATACTGTCTTGTAAGTGGAGTCAACCTGCAAACAACAATGATCCTGATCTGCTCGTGTATTGTGTGATGGCAGGTCTGGTCTTTGCAGTTTGCAATTGGACTCATCTTATAAGCAAGTATATACAGTACTTTTTGAGCATGAATCTTCAGCTTAAACACAAACTCTCTAAATTTGGACAGTCCATAACATGAATAGGAATAAAGCAAGAGTCACAAAACTTAAAGACCTTAAATAGGGTCCCTCTGCAAGAGTGCCAGATAAGGATGATGTATGTGTACCATAAGTATCATAATAGCATTATATCTAACTTGGAGGGGGGTGGGTTGTGCTGGAGCTTGAGTGTCTTGCTGGAAAGTGGTTTGAGAAAGGAAAGTACAGTCATGGAATCACAGGTATCACTTTGCAATTTTATCCAATTTTAAGTGTTTATTCATTGGTTTCACTTCTCAAACACAAATTTAAAAATTGGTCTGGAACTGGATGCATTCACCATTAGACTTATCATTTGACCTCTGAAAATGGACTATAGTGACCTACTTTTCAGGCTTTTATTGTTATAATATGTATTAGTATTTGGCTCAACTCCACAAGCACTCTTGCTTATAAGAGTCATGAAACTTAACTGACTCGTTTTCTGAGAGTTTTTGCTTACCACTATTGACTGTAGATAACGGAGATCTACTTTTTATAAGCTAGTGACTACTGGTATATTAGGGTTGGAACAGTGCACTATTTAAGCCAGTGAGATGGAATTCCATAAAATTAGTCTGTGTTATTTTGTAACATGTGCCAGCAGGTGATATGCAGAAAACTGTTTTGTTCCAGCATTTTTCATTTGTAGCTTGTTATGTTTATGTAGGTCTAGTGATGGAGAATGGATTTTCGCCAGAATTTCTATTTTTCTAATCAGTATTTGTATATAATGTATGTATTTATCTTGTCCACTGGAAATGTGTGAGAACAAATAAAATATTTTGAGACCTGTCCAACTTAGAGTTTATTAATTTCAATCATGGTCATACAGTACAAGAACAGGACTGAAATAACCTATGGGTATGCCACTAATAATGTTTTACAGAGACTGAAAAGCCATATCTTTGAACAGACATGAAAAGGCATGTCTTTGACCAGACAGCTAAATGTCATCTCTTTTGACCAGACAGCAAAAAAGCAGTATCTTTGACCAGACAGCCTAAAAAACCATGTCTTTGACAAGACAACCTAAAAAAAGCCATGCCTTTCACCAGACAGCCTAAAAAGCAATGTCTTTCACCAGACAGCTGCTTGTATTATAATTTCAATGTTTTCATGACTTGTTGGTGGCCAGCCTGATACTGAATTGTGCAATAGATGACTATTGAAAAGAAACTTCATTATGCAAAAGATTAAGGATTCCATCCATTAGTGCATTAGTTATTATGAATTTATATGGATCAAGAAACTTCTGAAAGGCTGGTACATTGACATCATTTGTCCGTCACTCTTCAGTTTCAAGCTTTGCAAGAAATGCAAGAGATTAGCATGGTCACTTGTGTGCCTTACAACGTATTTATTTGCAGTGATTGCAAAAATCCTATTGATATTTACTTAGTTGATTTATAGCTCTGCTGGCCAATGACCAGAAGAGCTTATTGGATGGTCTGTTGTCTGTCATCTGACGTCCATTCCCCTTTTGACACAAGCTTGTTATCTACTTGGAAGATAGCAATGAAACTTTACACATACATTCATCCCATGGTCTTATTGGTGCTAGATTATAATAGTGCTGCTTACAGATCCAGTATAACCACCACAGTGGCCATCTTGAAATCTTTTTGCTACTTCTTGTGATCAACATGGGGTTTTCACTGAAAGACTTCTTATGTCTTATTGGTCTTAAATAAAAATGGTCCCAATCTGACGTCTAATATGGCTGCCTAAACCAGTCATACCCAAATACTTATAAAATTGGTACTAGCAGCTGCTTCGCTTGGCGCACAGCATTAAGACGTTAGTGTTAGGACTGGTAGGCCTGGTGTCAGGATAATGTGACTGTGTGGGACATCATGCTACATGTCTGTGGCATGATACCCCAGTGCTAGACATCACTATAAACTGCCACACTGCTGACATCATAGCGATATGACTGAAATTTTTTTGAAGCTACGTTAAAAATCCAAATCACACACACACACACATAACTAATAGACTTCTTATGATGTCTAGTTAGTCCTAAATAAAATGGTACTGATCTGGTGTCCAATATAGCAACCACAATGGGCATCTTAAAGATTGTGTTACATTGATGGTCATATCGACATGGGGTTTTGATTAAAAGACTTTGTATGATGTCGTCTAGTTGGTCCTAAATAAAATGGTGCCAATCCGAAAACTCCGATATGGCCACCACATTAGCAGCTATCTTGAAAATCTTATCGCAACTCCTCCTGAACGGAAATTTACAATTTCAACGTCATGCTAGATTTTATTTGTTCTTGTAGGAAATAAGTGGTCATATTCAAGTAATAACTGTTTTAGTTCATTCTTTTCTTGCTGCTGCATATGTGAAAGTTTCTGATCCAGATTATTCATCATTTCTCAATTTCGAAGATTTGTTACTCCAAAATCAATACAGTCCGATTGCATTACAACGCTTAAATCCTCAATGTGTGGGACTAGCACAACTAAATTGCATGATTTAACTGGCTATCTCTAACAACATACTGGTACTCCATTAATTTATTTACATCCCAGGAGTACTGTTGTTGCAATTTAACTGATTTATTTTCTTCTTTGTAAGGGCCATAATACATAATCTGAAGAAAACTTTGAAGAATGAGCAAGGGAGACAGAACTCTATTACCAGACTGAACAAATTCTCTCCATCGTAGCTCTGTCGTACCTTAATTTCAGTTTTCACTTGAATTGCTGAATGCCAAATTCAAGCATAACTGGCTGTAAAGTTCCAGACATAAGGTTTGACCCTTGATAAGATTGGACAGATTTGGGAATGCCAAATTGAGTAAAAACCTTTATCAAAGCTTTTACTATAGTTTTAGTTTTATTATTCCTCAAAGGAATTGCCTCTGGAAATCATGTTGACGCACACATTATGCTCAACAAGTATTGGTTACCTGACTTGGTCTTAGCTTACCTAAGACCAAGTCAGGTAACCAATACTTGTTGACCAGAATGTGACAAACACAGTCTACCATTATTCTGCTAAATGGTTCGTCAAATGCAGGAATAGGTTGCAGATGACCCTTAAGTGTCTTCTGATTGGGTTTTCCTCCCATTTGACAAGTTTGACAAGATCTACAGTATTTACAAACATCACTTTTAATTTTTGGCCAATAAAAGTGATTCAAGATCTGGTGATAAGTCTTATTAATCCCTAAATGACCATCCAAAGGAATTTCATGGGCCAAACTAAGAATTTCCTGTCTGTATGATATTGGAACTATAATTTGATAGTTCACTGACTACTCGTCACCAGCAGGTACCTCAGGTGGTCTCCATTTCCTCACAAGGACTCCATTTTTAACGAAATAACAAACAGGTACTTCTGTGGCTTCAGTTTCACTAATGGCCTTTGAAACAAACAGGAGATCTCAGGATCTTTTTCCTGTTCAACGACAAGTGATTGTCGTTTGTCACTCTGATTAGAATAAAGAGAATGAGTAGTTAAAAGAGGATCACTGTGATCAGTACCCTTTGATTGATCCAAACGAGGAGTGAAAGTGACCTCATCAAAATCATGACCAATACATGTGTCAGCTAAAGAAATACTTTCCTTATCAACATCATTCTCAAGAGCTTTCTTTGCCATAGCTCTTGTAACTGCGCAAGCTGGGTATAAATCAGAGATTTCTTTTTCAATAGGATCGACTTTCTGATCCAAAGAAGGCTTGTCAGTTACAAGTGGATTAACCACAACCTTATCTCCAGCTAAGTCATTGCCTAGTAATAAATGAATCCCCTCCTTGGGACGACACTGTCCCAACTGTCAATTGTCCTGAGACTATGTCTCATAACAAATTTACAGAATGGAGAGGAACATTAGCAAAGCCGCACTCTACTCCCTGAATAAAAACACTTTCATTAGAAGTAGCCTTCTCAGAAAAAGGCAAAGTACCTGATAATAAAAGTCTCCTGTGTTCCTTACAATTTTAATAGGGATAGGATTTTAATAGGGATAGGATTAGCCGAATCACCCATGATTGATACAGAAGGCTTCGACATGAATGGTTCATAATTATCAATAATAAAATCAGACTGGGGTTTATTAGACCCAACCAATGTATTGCTTTCAATACATGACTTGACCTCTTAGAAATAAGAGCATTTGGATTTCGCCTGTCTTGATTCTGTTGCTTATTGTCCAATTTGTAGCAATCAGAAATAACATGTCCTTTCCTCTTGCAATAGGTACACGTAGGAAGAGATAAAGACGTCTGATCAATCTTATCAGGAACTTGATTTCTAGAAGGAGTGCCGGATTGAAATTTAGAAGGGCTCGTATTAGGCTGAAATGCTTTTTTGCCAGAAGACTGTTGAATGGAAGACTTACTAACAAAAGAAACTTTATGAACTAAGGAATACTCGTCAGCAATACGAGCAGCATTTTCTAAAGTTTCGTCCTTATGCTCATCAAGATAAGTCTTAACGTCACTATGGACGCAATTCTTGAACTCCTCAAGTAATTCGTCTTAGATTTTCGTAATCTTGATCAACTTTCTAAGCTAAGCACCACCTATCAAATAACTGCTCTTTTTCTCATGCAAATTCGACATGAGTTTGTCCAGCTTCTTTTTTATAGTTCCTAAATTTTTGTCGATAAGCCTTAGGGATTAATTCGTAACCCTTTAAGATGCATTCCTTAACCAGATCATAGTCAGCACTTTGCTGTGCTGACAGGGAAGCATATATGTCTCGGGCTTTGCCAAGAAGTACACTTTATAATAATAGAGTCCAATGTTCTCTTGGCCATTTCGAATTTTCAACAAATTTTATTCAAAATGAGGAAAATATATATATCTACTTCTTTTTCTCTAAAAGGGGGTATTAACCTAATATTCTTAGTAACATAAAAACTCGAATTTGTATGTAATGTGGGGATGTGGTTTTCACATGCCAGCTCTAATTTTTGAATCTAAATTGATATTCCCTTTCTTCTTTTTCTCTTTGCATTTTCATTTCTTTCTCTCTCCTCTTTCTCTAATTGCATTTGCATTTGTTTCTCTTACTCCTCTTTCTCCAATAATATTTGTTTTTATTCTTTCTGTAACTGCATTTGTCTCTCTGTCCTCTTTCTCCAACCGCATTTTCCTCTCTCTTTCCTCTATCTAATTGCGTTAGCTTCTCCTCTTTCTCCAATATCATTTGTTTTTCTTCTATCTATGACTGCATCTGTCTCTGTCTCTGTCTCTGTCTCTCTCTCTCCAATTGCATTTTCCTCTCTCTTTCCTTTTTATCTAATTGCATTCGCTTCTCCTCTTTCTCTTTCTGGAGCTCAAGCTTTCTTAACTCTAATTCCATCTTGTATTTCAATTTTAATTCCTTTACATTTATGTTAGAGTCTGATACAGGCTTACTAATCAAATCCAATGCACTTTTATCCAAAACACTCTTTTCCACCAAATATTGGACCAAAATATTTTTTATTTCTTGCTTCGTTAAAGAAGTTTCTGCCTCAGAAAGATAATATGTTCTGGCAAGCTGAAGCATTTCATCTTTTTTCAAGAAATCTAGCTGTTTCTGGGCAGGATTTGAAATAAAGATATGCACCTTAGATGACATTGTACGAAGCTTGTTGATTTCACTAAAGATTTCTAAAATGTGAAATAATACCTGGGAGATAGAAAATTTCAAAACAAAGTAAATCAAAGTTTTGTGAAATATGTTAGTGAAATTCGTATCCCAAGAACGAGCGCCCAGTGTTCTGTTACGAGTCTTTGCCCATAAAATAAGCAACAGAAAAGAGTGAAAGACAACAAGCTTTATAACATTTAAGAGATAATTTATTTCCCTAGATTACAAAGTGAAAATGAGAAAAAAGAACTTACGGTATTGCGAATTAAACCCCAAAATAATCCAAGAATTACAGACAAAAATCCTAATAATTTAAAGTCCTGAATAAAATTCAGTAAAAGTCCTGAAGAAATCCAAAAACTGAAGGTGATGACGTGTCTGTTATAACATAAAGAGTATTGATGTTTCAACAGTCTTTTGTTGAATCACAGTAGTATAATTCCTGGTTTGAATTCAGTGTAAATTCCAGTGAATGTCTTTATCCAAGAATTTTATCAGAGCACTTTTGTATTTCCAGAGATAATGATCACTTTAATTCAATAATTTGAAAAAGAAAGATTCATCGCAACTGGACACAACATAATACAACTTGAAAGTGTTAGATGTTAAAGCACGAATGACCAAGTCCTCACAAGTACAACATTATATAGTTCTCTACTTGACCTCAGGTCACAATTAGCATTTTCTAACAAAAACATTACCTAATGGAAAATAATGTTCTAGAATGATCGTGATGTTTACAAAATCAAAACCATAACCTTGATTACACTCAGGAAATTCCAAAACTTAGACCCAAATGCATATATTTACTTTTTCTATTGATAATGATCCTGATTTTAAGCACATACAGAAAGAGAATAATTTAGCTATGTATTAGTTGTTAACACAAAATAAAATAGTCAATCAGGTCAAGCAGAAATGAACTCAGTTTTGGACAAGGTCAAGTCCAACATACAATGGTACATTACAATAGCATATACTGAAATAACATTTTTAAAACAAACAAACAAAGAAACAATTAAATTAAATGTGCATAGCAATATTATTGAAGAACAAGTTGATGCGGCAAAGAACATTTGTGAAATTCTTCAAGTATTGTTTAAAGTTGGGCAAGTTTTTTATTTTCAAATGACTTTTTTGTTGTAATGAAGGAACAACTTTTGCAAAATATTATAATAATAATAACGGCCACCAGGAGTAGTTTGTATGCTATTAAAGTCTAAATGCATCTTTTGGACGGGGGACATCGGTCCTCTGGATCACCTGGTGAGGGGCACAAGCCCTTGAGACCTCGCTTTGGGAAGACCACCAGAACCCCCCTCTCATTTTTTCTAAAGAACCAAACTCACTTCAAAATATGGCCACCATGGTGGCTATCTTGAAAATATTGTTATCACCAGTCCAAAATGGATGGCTATTTAAGTTAAAGGTTTTCATCAGTATGCTTCTCATGAAGAAGAAATGATTTTATCTTGAATTCCTGAAAATACTTTTCGCATAGTAGAGGTCATTTCTTCGAGAGACTCTTAGCTGTACTGGCCATAGACCACAAGATCTTATGGGATGATCTGTTGTCTCTTGCCTGTCGGTCCATTAGCACAAGTTGGTTATCGCTACTCCTCGTAAACGACTTGAAGGATTGCCACGAAACTTTAAACACACACACACACACACACACACACACACACACACACACACACACACACACACACACATTCATCCAATGATCTAGTTTGTCTTAAATGAAAATGGTGCTGCTCGGACCCAATATGGCTGTTACAGAGGCCATCTTGAAAATCTTATTTTAATATCAATAATATTCTTCCTATTGTGTAGCTGACCTTTTCCAGACAGAAAATGCCACAATCATATAATGAGAATTCGTGCTCCCACTGGGTGACTGGAAAGTTCTAGAATTCTAGAACGTCTCTAATCCAACCTGTAGCTACCTTGCCCATGTGCACTATTCTTCATTCTTTTTTTCTATTTCAGGCGTTAATGCTGCTTTAATTTACATCGATTGCCTTCATTTTATGTGTTAACATTATGAATTGAGCTTTCCTCTACGTGCAACCATGCATTTAGGTTCTTACCCCTGAGTCGTGTCAACATAAGTATTATTATCATGGGATAATTATTTTCTAGGAAGGCATTTAGTTATCCCTATCTTTGCCGAAATTGGTCTGCGAACTAATCTTTATTCTATTTATTGATTTATTACAGTAGTGAATTATCATAATTCATATTCCTTTCCTGTGACTTTTTATATCTGAAAAGCAGGTTTTCATTATATGTTGGTGTTTCGATATTGAGCACCAGTTCATTCTCAGAAATTAGTATATAATATAATTTCTTATTATTTTTATTGATTGCATTCTAACCGAGCTGAGTTTTTGCTAATTATTCGTCTCCAGGTCTCGAATGAGCCTGGTTGGCATCATGTTTGAATTATCTTCAGAGTTACTGGTTGTTTTATTTCTTTAATCTTCGGTACTAAGCTTAGCATTGCTTGCCTATTTGCATTAAAATACAAGAGACTTTTAATTCTTTGAGACAACACCTTGAAAAGGTGAGTTCTTGCTCTTATTAAATTTGTGTGGACGATACAGATGTATTTTTACCTAATATTTGCATAGAAGTTTGTTTTGTTTTTGTGTGTAAATCTTCTTTTCAGTATTTTATTGCAACAATATCTAGGCAAGGTGTGAGTTTGTGTGGCCAAAGGAAAACCCCTGGCACACACACCCCACTTACCTGCCTTGTACAGGCTGTTAGATGACAGATGGTTGTGGAAAAAGCTAACTTATTAGCAATCCGTTTGTGCATATGGTATCATATAATAATATTCATCATGATTTCTACTGGTTCCTTTTGGGTTGATTTAGTGGAGTCAGATATTTTTGTTTTGTTTTTCGGGCCTTTGTAGAAAATTATAAATCTATTTTCCAGTCGACGTTTTAAATCGTTTCCAAGAAGAATTATTCAATATGGTGGTAATATTTCCTTTGGTATAATAATAACCAGATGTAACAAATCTGGTTTCTCGCTTCTTGAAGTTTTTTAGCATTATCTTCTAAAATCTGTAAATGGGGATCCCAGACCGTATAAGCGTATTTTAAAATAGGTCTAACTAGACCCTTGTAAGTTACTTCTTTCGCATTTTGTGGGTAACATGACAGGCTATGTCCAAAAATTGCTAAGGCATGCTTTGCTTTGGGATATAATCTTGAATTTGAGGGTTCCACAGCAGATCACTAGTGATTGTGAACCCTAAACATTTGATTTGAATTAGTTTCTCTAGAGCATTACCTTCCAATGAAAACTATTATACAGGTGTTTTGGCATATCTCTCACATGGAATATGCTGCTTTTTTTAGGTTGGAATCACATGCCCCATTTTCGTGCCAACTGTCCAAGTTTATTAGCATCCTATTGCGATATCTTAGTATCCTGCTTGGTTTTGATTGATCTGTTAGCGTACACAAGTCATCTGCAAAGAGTCGAATTTCCGAGTGAGTGTCAATCATGATAACGTTGATGTTCAAGGACAAGAGCACTGGTCCAAGTACTGAGCCTCGAGATTTTTCCCCGAAAGTTACTTTTGACCAACCATAATGGGAACCATTTGTCACCGTACATTGTTCTCGGAAAGATAAAAAGCGTCTATCCAGCCTAGGGTTTAGCCTGCAATTCCATAATGAAATAGTTTACTCTTTAACAATTCATGGCGGATAGTGTACAGTTTCATAGAAAAATGTCGACTTCATACCCTTTATGTAAATGTTTAGCCCAATCATCAACAATACAAAATAGTTGTTTTGCAGCGGTATAATTTCCGGAAGGCATGTTGTTTCTCAGATATGGCAGAATAGTTTTCCAAACGATTCAGGCTGTTAAAATGGACACTATGCTCAAGTATTTTGCAAATAACATTGGTTAGCGAGATTGGTTGGTAATTACTGGCAATTGTGCAGCCACGGTTTTTGAACAGTGAGCATATATTTGCTTGAGACCAATCCAATGGGATGTTGCGAATGTACAAGGATTGTGGGAAGAGGCGTGTAAGGACGGTTGCCAACTCAGATGATAAATCCGTAAGTAATTTTGGATGTATAAACACCAGGACCATAAGCGTTTGATGGGTGTAACACATGTAGCAACTTTAGAACCATATTATTTATTTTTTGGTACTTTTGGAAAATTAAATGGGAAAGCTGTACAGCTGAAGTAAATATACAATTAAAATCCGTGGATATGACATTACTTTGAGAATATGGCTCGTCTCATTGAAATGTATAATAAATGACAAATTAAGCACTGAATTTATCTATAATCATGTATTTGATTTACAAGTTTTATTAAATTAATCACACTTACCTGGAATATGCTGTGCTGATATATCGAGGCACTGTATTAAGCGTATAGGACATTTTTATTAGGACAGAATTTTTTAGTAAAAGTATTAAGATTAAAATTTTCTCTAAACTGTATTAATAGTAATTTTTTATTAAATTATATTGAAAATAATTTTCCACTAAAATATACTGAGCTTAATTTTTATCTGTTTCTGTACTACAACTGCATACTATTTTAATAAAGATTGCGCTTTTAGGAGTAAGTGCAAAATCCCATAAAATACATTTCTCTTGTATCCAAAGGTCAGCAAATTTTATACCTGGTGGGAAGTTGCTGAACAGGCAAATCACTAAATTACTAATGGATGAGTAATCTAGATTATTCACATGGTTTTTGAAACGAATAGCAGTTGCAATAGAATTCTCCGTGGGAAAGGACAAGAACCTCGTTCTGATTGGAAATGAACGAACACAAGTATGTAGAATGCCCATATTTGGTCGTGAGGATACGTTCAAAATTCTGTATAAATTGAGTACAAGCTTGCGCAAAATCAGTTCGTTCATTGAAGAATCGGGGGACCCTGTCTTTTCTTACAGCGACTCCGTACCTCTTGCATCGCCATTTTCCCCAAGATGTAGCCGTATCTACACCGATATGAATGACACCTCTTTTAACAGAGCCTGAACTCTTTTCCTTCCATCTCTCTCTGACCATGGACAAAGACATTTCTTAAGTTATGAATATTCCCTTCTCATGGCAAGAAATGAGAAAAAGGTTATGATAAAAAAAATCATCATAACATTTTTGATATCAGTATTTTCAAACTATAATAGAGTTACTTCCTATGATATGAAATCAAATTTATCATAGATATTAAAAATTTACGCTGTTATATATAAATTGTAACTTTATAGGACACAAATCAATCTGCAATTATGAATACAAAATTAATTTGAGTGGACTTTATATGCATAAAGTATGAGTCATATCCGCGGATAAAGCATTACTTTTGCGAATATGACTCGTCTCATTGGCATATATAATAAATTATAAATTATAAATACTAAATTAAACACTGAATTTGACTAAATAAAGAATAAACATATCAAATCAGGAGTGACATATCAAATCAATGAACCTTTATGCGTGACGCGGATCATATATAACCGCAGTAAAAGTCTTATCCGCCTAAAATATGCTCATATCCGCAACCCTAATTCGGTATGCATTACGATCGCTGTACAATTTACTAATTTGTTTTCCTGGGTTTTAAATTATTCAATCAGCATGTTTAATAGAATAAGCTAATCATTTGCATTGTAATTAACAATTGGGCAAAATTAATTATACGCATAACGCCTGGTCATATTTTCAAATTCTTTCAGGACAGAAAGGACATGATTTAAGTAATAATGATATAATCATTTTCTAAAATAAATAAAGAACTATATTTTCGTCATCAGTATCTTTCCCATTCCTGAAATAATAAAAATGGAACAAATTACGAATGCAGTTTTGATATATATAAAAATAAATGTCATATCCTCAAATGTTATATACAATCCTCAGTTAAAGGTCATACACCCACATCAGCTATAGCAGTAGAGATAAAGGAGGATGCTGGCTCAGGGACCGTATTTCCCCTATCCTTGAGACCCCCATTTTTTTCAAAACAAATACAAATACCACCCCGATTCCCATCAGGTCGTCAAAAAATTATTTTTAAGGTAATGGATGATTCTGGCTTAGGGACCCTATCTCTCTGACCAATACAAAGACGCATTTTTTAAACCCACCCCGACCACGCCCATCGGCAAAGCCGCTGTTTGAGATTATTTTATTTTGTTAGATAAAATTTTATTTGTCAGATTAATTCTAAGGTTTAGACAAAGTTTCATACAACCTCATCACCTATTGTTAGTGTTTCAACTGTGGATATCAGAAATATTTTATCATCACGATGGTAAAGACAGAACTTTATTTTGCCGCTCACACAACGACGACACTCAAATAAATCTTTCATTTCTAGTTTATTAAGAGGATATTTTTTTTTTGTCACTAGAAACTACTTTTGACCGATCAAGATCAATGGTAAGTTTAGTGTATTTTTGTGACTGATTGGATCATGAAAGTTATTAAATCCTGCTGACAATTCCTGGCTTAATTTCTCAAGATGATTGAAATACTCGCTGTTGCCACATCTGATAAGTAAAAGTTTTAGATTGTCACGGCCACTGAAACATATTCCTGATGTTTGTTAATTTCAGCTGTCAACTGTTTACCGTCTATCATTAGATATTTGATCTTGCTATTGTTGCTATTTGTCACTGTCATATTTTCGAACATTATTTCTAAAGTTTAGATAAAATTTCATACCTAGTCGGAGAATATAATGTCAAGTATAGATTTATCGCAGGCGCTTACGCCCTCGACTTCGTCTGATGAAAAGATGAATATCAAGTTTAGATTTATCGTCAGGACGACAGTACTCAAGTGCAAACGTATCTATTCCGTTTTCGCAATAACGTTTGTCATCAAATTATGTAATCCACGTTTGATAATAACATCTGTTTCAAGTTTATGAATAGCCATTGCTTTTATAAAACTAGCACCTTCATCGAGCGCATATTTATAATCATCAAACCCAATAAATTTTTAACAAAGTCACGAGGTAAACCTTTTGCTTTTTTGTTATTTTATTATTGTCTAGCAACACGGTATACATTTTACTGCGTAATCCAATAAAGTATTTGATAATGAGCAAATTCATTTCATCCTTAAATTTACCAATAACCTTTTCATTTGTATCATCATGAAATTTACTATCGCGAGGATAATCGGAAAGATCAAACAGATATCGGTTATCAAAGATACCCTGATAGACGTCCCCGGTCTCTATTTCATAAACAAGCGAGTCAGTATCGGTAAACAATAATTTGCTTAACTGCACTGCTTCTTAACAAAACTATAATGAAAATCATACATAAACCACTTCGACAAAGCAAGTACAGAAGCTCTAACATAAATCGGCTTATTCAATTTCAAATTTATTTTTCTTCGTTGTATCGCGACAAGATTCTCATTACAAATTTTCATGCTGACAAAATCATCGTCTGACACAAGTTTGTTTCTGCGGTTGATATCATTAACTAGCTCGATGTTTACTCGCTTTCTAACATTTTCCATTATCTACCAAAGACGGAGTTGTTCATAAGCTTAAAGAAGTTTTTCTTGAAATCAGTGTTCGCTAAAGCTCTCCTCGAAGTGTTTGAGCTAATATAACCTCTCATCGACGGTGACTGATTGAATTTTAACACACGATGAACTTCCCTCAAAACAAAACCAGCATCTACTACTTGTTTTAAAACTGAAATGCAAAACATAATTTCACTTATCAAGCAAATTTGGGACGAGTTTACTTACCATAGAATGTTGTTTCGGTGATGCCATTGCTTGTTGTTTCTAATATAACAAACTATAGTCGATTATCATTGATTCCGCACAGAAAGGATAATCATTGTGTAAATCGTGTAACGAAGTAGGATAGTCAAGATCAACTTCAACAAAATATGAAACATCGTCAGGTATCTTTTTTTTCTGTCTCCGCCAGAAATTGATCAGGTGTAATCCAACGAAATCCACCAAATGGCATTGGTTCTGACATTGCATAACCATAAAGGTTATTTTGATCGAGATAAATGATGTACTTCGATGGAAGCTCAGGATTGTACTCTTTCATGTATTTGTTGTTTGCTTCCGAATATTTTTTTGTTATCACGCTAATACCGCCACGGATACCTTTTTCGATAAAATCAAACATGTCAACGTCCGTCAGTAATTCCAACTCTACCTTACTAAACTTTCACAGAGCACCCCACGATAACCCAGGAGCAGAGTAACACCAGAAAGGATCTAGTCTATAATTGTTATAGCTCATTTTTCGAAAGCTTTCAAATATATCCGCCAGCAATAATACATCCGTTTTCAAATACAAATCATGATAATCGCCAAATGTCTTGCAGTTGAATTCTTTCCAAATATCTTGCGCATATTTATACTCGTCATCAGTTATATTTTCGTTTTTTAGCTGCGAATAAAATTAATTTTTGTTAGGTAAGGAAGTTTCATCAAGTTTACTCCAATCGTCGAGATACTCGTATGGAAATGCTCCTTTTTTCGTTAACAAGTATGCTATGGCGCCAAAACAATCTTGTAGGTTATAAAAGTCGCTACATCCTTTCACCAGCTCATCTAACGATGCTGCCATAAACTGTAGGTTGTCGATAAAACGCAACTTACCTAAAGTAACTGACATATACTTTTCAAAATTATTTGGGATACACTTGATTACGTTATTGAGTTTTAAACGAGACGTTATTTCAGGATCACCAAAAGCTTCTACAATAATGTGACTGTCATATCCTCGGAAATTGTGAAGAACAATTGGAATAATATCTGGAGCATGAAACTTTAGATTACACTTATCGTGAGCCGCTCCACGATATTATCCGGTCAAATGACAATGATCACGTACTTTTTTATTACCAGGCGCTGGTGATACATGTTCTGTGTCAAAGACTTTTTGACAAATATGACAAAACTCCACTTTTTCGTGATAGGATTCTTGTCGAGCTGTCAGTTTTATCATTGGTGTTCTGTTTCTTAAACGTTTAAATATATCATCAACTTCGCTAATCAACTGCTTGAGAAGCCAAACAGCTGGATTAGGCGCGGTGACTCCATCACTGCGATATATTTTAATCGGTTTGGATAAACTCGGATCAACACAACACACTATCTTGTACGAGACTCCGCATGGAATATGGTTTTGAGTTTATCTTGTGCTCGATTGGTTAGGATTATTTTTTGCGCCAAGCACAGGCTGAAGTAAACACTCGAAGTCGTCGTAAATAACGAAAGAAATTTTTAATTTATGTTTGCGGTTGAGAAACCGAAGAATTTTTCATGCTCGCCTGGCATTGTTATTCGCTATACATCAGTGCAGTACTGTAGATGCTTTTGTAATTTTTGTTGTCAGAGCAACCGTGTAAACAACGATAACAGAAGTACTGCTTATTTTTTCGTTTGTTGTACTATTTACCAACAAGTCCATTAAAGTTTTTGATCCGTACGTAATGATTTTTTATAAAAAGTAGGTTTATTGTCGATTACGAGGCTGTTTCAGAAATATATCTTGGATAGACATTTTCATGCTCGTCAAGACCAAATGCGTTAACTGAAATATTATTTTGCTTTTCAAACTTTGGTATTTGATTTTCTGCAACTGGAAAGTCAATATCAGTGAAATTTAATTTTGATACATGAGCAAAATATTTGTCAACACGATCGGCGTTTTTTTTTTCTTCTGTGGAAACATCCCAGAGAGAATAGCCATCTGAAAGCACCTCTCATCGAGGTTTCTGACGTTAATATAGCATTTTTTGGTTTTTATTTTTTGTGGCAGGTCAATATATGAACTACCGCGTAATACGTTATATTTCATCGTGTGAAATACAATTTCAGTAATCATCTCAAACTTGCATCCCGAACCTGATTCTGTGAATTCTTCTATCTTTTTCCAAATTTCCTGGTGCATTTTATCGGCTAGTGATGAAAGATTACTTCCAAGCAAAACATGCTTGGATTTTGCGCTAATAAAAGGATCTGCAATTTCCTCGTCAGTCGACTCTTCCGTCACATGTAATTTAGAAAATATAACGTGGTACTGCACTAGAATTTTCAAACCCTTATGTTTTTCAAGTTCACGTTTTATAGTTGGTTCTAACAAATGAAAAAGATTTATAGATGTAAAATTTACCAGAACGATTTGTTTATCAAATCGATAGCTGTTATCAAATCCAGCAAAAGTGGTAGCTATTTTTGTAGGTTCTCCGATAAGGCTCTTTTTTGCTATATCACGTAACTTCAGCATTGTTATATACTGTATTATCAAATGTTCAACAGGTGTTCTATTTACAGCGCACTGCACTATATTCATGCCGAAGGGCTAAGCAAAATACGTACAATTAGAGATTAGAATTACCTATTGTATAATGACAAGCGCAAGCGAGCAAGAGCAGTCCCGGACCTGTTTGCAAATTTCTTCCGTGACAAAGTACAAACCATCAGAGATAAACTTGACAACACAATTTCAGTTAACTCGTCGCCACCATACAGTTGCGATACATATATATATATATATATTAGCAGCATTTGAACCTGTCTCTATGGATTTAGTACGTGATGAAGAGTGCACCAAAGTCATGCGAACTTGATCCGATTCCGACATCACTGCTGCTTGAGTGTTTAGATCCAATATTGCCTTCACTAACTGATGTTATTAATACCTCTCTCTCATCTGGGGAATTCCCATCATTTTACAAAACTGCCATTGTAAAGCCTCTGCTGAACAAACCAACACTCGACCATAATGATTTAAAGAACTACCGCCCAGTTTCTAATCTCCCATTCATGTCATAAATCTTAGAAAAAGTTGTTCTATCCCAAATTGTATCTCATCTGAATTCAAATAGTCTTTTTAGCAATGTACAGTCTGCATATCGCCCTTGCCACAGTACTGAAACTACTCTTCTGAAAGTAGTCAATGACCTTCTCTCTGCTTTGGATGGCGGAAAGATTACAGTCCTCACTCTCCTTGACTTGTCTGCAGCATTTGACACTATAGACCATGATATATTACTTCACCGTCTCCAGCATGTATTTGGCATTCATGATACGGCCTTACTATGGTTCAAGTCCTACTTGGTCAACAGGACACAAATTGTGTCCGCAAATGGAAAACACTCCAGCCCAGTTGATCTATGCTGTGGTGTTCCACAGGGGTCTGTTCCTGGACCTGTTCTCTTCATTCTATACACTCAGCCACTCTCAAGTGTCATATATCATCATCCAGTGTCTCACCAATTGTATGCTGATGACACCAAAATATACAAATCTAGCCATCCAACTGAAGTTGAAGCTACCATCCAAGGCGTAGAGAGGTGCGTTTCCGATGTGAAATCATGGATGACATGTAACAAGCTGCAGATGAATGATGATAAAACTGAAGCCATTCTGATTACAACACAAAGACTCTCATTCACATCCTTTACCTCAGACAATAAATATCAGCAACACCAACATTAAATTCACACAGTCAGTACGAAACCTAGGTGTTACTCTTGACAGTACTCTCTCACTGCACCAACATGTCATGAACATATGCAAGGCTGTATATCTTGAGCTGAAACGCATCAGCTCCGTTCGCAAGTATCTTTCAGTTGATGCCACTAAAACACTTGTGTGTTCCTTAGTACTTTCAAGACTGGACTATTGTAACTCAATTCTGTCTGGTTCGTCTCAATATCTACTCCAGAAACTTCAAAAAGTTCAAAACACAGCTTCTCGGATCATTCTTAGAGTACCACGATCAGAGCACGCCTCCCCCCTGCTCTGTACCCTACACTGGCTATCCATACGATCCAGAATAAAACACAAAATTTGCTCTCTGTTCTACATTTCACTGACGGGCTTCAGTCCAACATACATATCTGACCTCACCTATGTGTACACACCAGCAAGATACTTACGCTCCTCTTCTGACACTCGTATTCTCATTATTCCCACTATGAAAATGAAATCATATGGACAAAGCTCTTTTGCATACCAGGGCCCAGCAACGTGGAACGAATTGCCCACTGCACTTACACACAAAGACACAGTGATCTCATTCAAGAGCAGCAGCAGAGAGGGTGAACCCTACAACTTTGTAGAGACCTTATTTTTGAAATTTAAGGGTTCCTACGAAGGCTGAAAAAAAAAGTTTTTGCCTTAACAGTAAAAACTTCTCTAATTGACCAAATTTTTTCTGATTTTTTCCCGTGCTGGTCACTCAATTTTTGTCGTTCACCCTCTCTGCTGCTATGGTTTTTATCCAAAAATTGTATCAAGTCCGTTACGATATCTTGACCTAGGATCATGTAAATTTATTGTTACAAAACCAAAGGGAGCAGCTTGTGCTTTTGAAAAGAAGTTTTTAAATTTAATCATGTCCATGTCCCCAGAACACCAAGTATAATAAATATTTTGCAGCATATGATTAACAACTCCGTTGAACACAACTAAAATGTTACAGTTTTCCCTGATCACTTTTGGAATTTGTGTATAACGCTGTGTAACATAAATCACGTCTGTGTTTTTGTGACGGCCTCGTGAAAATATCCGAGCTGGATTGGATTGTTTGTCCAGCATGACATCATCGTATACCACGAGGTTATTAATGAATCCATCCAGATCATCTACAGATGGCGCTTCATCAATATCAGTAATAAAGTCTATGACTTCACCGTCTTCATGCAACAATTTTGCGTTTTCATTAAAATCTTTAAGTACTTCGTAACATCGCTGATCATCTACAGATGGCGCTATCAAATACAATTTATCCCACTTCAGCCATCTCATTATTAGATTAAGTAATAATTGCGTTTTTCCACTTCCAGATGGACCTATTATAATCATTCTGATAGAATTTGGTAGCGCCGGGTGATGTTTTACTGGCTCTTGTTTTCTTGTCGCAGAAAAGTCAATTATATCCATATAATAAATAATATGAGTCTATATTGTGTTCGATGCAGAGCACCTACACATACTGCTGAATTAACGACAATAACAACAAAAAATAAAAGACGAGCACTTACAGGTAAGTGTGTGAAATGTGGCACCAAGAAATATAAATTTATTTCAACAAAGACAGGTGGGGGGGGGATATTGCTGCTTCGTTAGGAAAATTACCAGGAACTCCATGGGCTAAATACCCTAGTGAGAAACATTTTCCTGGATATAATTATTGTGGTCCTGGAACTCGTCTCGATATCAGACTCGATAACCAAGATCAACCAAAACCAGGAGAGTATCCAGTAAATAAGATTGATCAAGCATGTCACATTCATGATGTTGCTTATAAAAGTCCAGATTTGCAACAGCGGCATCTCGCAGATGTGAAATTAATTCACGCATTAAATTCTATACCTAATAAATTTCTCAGAGAATCTCTCGCTAGCTTTCTAGTAAAAACTGCTATGAAAGGTAAACTAGTGCTAGGGGCTGGTAATTAATTATATAACTATCATAATGGAATCTGTTTATTATTCCCCGAGAGGGTATTGGAGAGGTAAAGCAGCGATTAGTAAACTCGCCGAAGCAGTAAAAGTTTCACGTGATGTTGCTGCATCATGGTTAGCACGACAGGCAATATGGCAAATCTTCCTGAGTCCACCTAAAAGAATTCAGTACGCGCATTTTGATGTTAGCGTTCCTAATGAAGTTCATCAAGCGGATATTTTGTTTTTACCACACGATACCATTAAAACACGTAGACGTCAATACACGTATAGATACGCGTTAACTGTCGTTGATGTTGCGAGTAGATACAAGGAAGCGGAGCCATTATCAACAAAGACAGCATCTGAAGTTGCATCTGCGTTTGAACGCATTTATCAACGTGGTGGTCTACGATGGCCACGGTTATTACAAGTTGATCCTGGTAAAGAATTTCTTGGAGTAGTATCATCGTTGATGAACAAGCATAACGTTAAAATCAGACGAGGACATACTGAAATTCATCGTGATCAGGCAATCGTTGAACGATTTAATAGAACACTTGCTGAGCGGTTATTCGGATATCAATATGCAAAGGAAATATCTACTGACTTTTAGGATAGATCTCGTGAATGGGTTACAAGATTACCGAGTGTGATAGCTGCGTTGAATAATGAAATTACTCGTGCAACCGGATTTGCTCATGTAGAATCATTTGAATTTGCAGAAAATCTCCATCCGATTACTTATGCTTGGTTTGGAAGACATTTTTCAGAAAAATGTTCGGTTCCAATAGTACTATTGCGATATATGCTTGATGTTGGAATTTTAATATCTTTACAGGTGAGTGAGGCAATTATATAGTATCGGTCACAGAAGCAAGTTTGGTTACCAGAACCAAATAGATTTAATATTGATGATGCCAGGAAAGAATTTCCTGATCTTAATGAAGATGACATTATTAAAATTACTAATAATATACGTAAATGCAGGGACGAGCATGATGAGAAACTTGCAAAAGATCTTGGTAGAAAGATAATTGGTAAATTTACTCAAGGAGGAGCCTATGATCATAAAAGACACTGTACAAGATTGATTATGGACGATGCTGAACTCGATTTTATAATAGCTGATACAACAGAAAAAAACACATTTATAAATCGAAGTAATGCTTATTTGTCAGACGGAACCAAACTAGGTACAATTGTGAGTTATCTTGATGGTGACTCACCACAATTTACTCATTTAAGATCTTCTATGTTGGCATATGTTTCTATAAATCTACTGTCTATGATAAATAGATTTTCTCGTGATGCTGTCAGAGTCGCCACGGATTCGTTTTATATAAATAAAAAAATATACGGATTTATTAAAACCGCTACTTGGTAATGGTGAATGGGGGTCATGGAGAATAAAACAAGAAAATATACTTAGTTATTCTGAATCTGCCGATGTTGAAATTAAGGAAATATATTACAAAAATAATAATCAAGTATCAAAGTCATCAGCACCATCTGTATATGATCCTGTGGCTAGACATAAAGCTGTTTATCTTAACGGATGCGGTGGTTCACGTAAAACAACGCGTGTGATTAAATTATTCATGAATAATAATTCAGATATAATAGTTTTGACACCGACACATAAACTCACCAGAGAGATAAAAGAGCGAGGAGTAGAATCGTGTACTTATCATAGTTTCTTCAGATGGTGTGGAGACACATGGACTCCCGAACGAATGGGTGAGAAATATATACCTAAATATATTATATGGGACGAGATATGCACGGTGTCGTTAGAAATATTAAAAACATTTCTTGATTGGCTATTGACAAAGAATACTGCTGTGATAATGTGTGGTGATCATGGTCAACCACCACCCTTTATTGGTCAGTCTCCACATGAATGGCTGAAGAATAACGTAGATTATTACGAGGAAATAAATGATGACCATAGAGCTATTGATGAACCGCTGAAGGAATTTAAAAGGTTAATCAGACTTCAGCCAGACAGAGTACAATGTGGAATAATGCGAGGAGTAATTCCAGAGACTTCTATGAATGATTTTCTAAATTTATGGAATCCCGCTGATTTAATAGTTGCAAGTAGAAAGATAGTTCGTGATGAACTACAGGATAAATTATTTCTGTTACATAAAGAAAAGTTTTCAGATCTACCTGTACCTTTGTGTTATCGCCCAGCAGATATTCGACGACAGAATATTGATGTTGAAATTCCTGGTGGTGGAATACAGAATCTTGTCTTGAACGATATTATTTTAGTCGATATTAATGTTGTTGAGAATGCGCTGAGTATGAATAAATCACCGTGGACGTTAGGATACGCTATAACTATTCACTCGTCACAGGGGTTAACTATTTCTGATACAATTATCTGGATTATAGATGATCGGATTAAATGGTCGAATTTAGTCTATCTCGCAGTTTCTAGAGTCAGAAGAATATCTCAACTACATAGGGTTATTATGAATTTTACAGAAAATAATAATCAAACTGTTAATAATGACGTAATAAAAAAAACCTATCTGGTTATAAGCAATGTGACAAAAAAAAAAAATAAGCGTGACTTTGATATTGATACTGAATTTATTATAACACTAAAACAACTACAGAATAATCATTGTGCAAGCTGTAACTGTAATATGTTTTGGCAATATTTGAATAATAATCCAAGACAATTTACCGTAGACAGAATTAATAGTGATCTTGGTCATATACGTGATAATGTGATGCTGACCTGTCTTGAATGCAATCGACGTAGAGGTTCTTGTTATGTAATTGTATGTGGTGGTAATTGTGTGTCTTTAGGAATCACTTGTAATTGTTCACGCACAAATCCACGTTGAGGGGCTGTCGAATCTAATCTGTAGATTGGAGGTCTACCAGTGGATCTAACCACACTAGAAATTGTATGTGTAGTCACGCTCCAGATAGGATCGGTTGCTCTTTTTTTTACCACCTTCAAGTTCGCCAGGTTCATATAAATATCTTACAGTTACATTACCTAATACTGGTTGAGGTTGTTGTCTGTCATCGCTACGGGGTATATATTTTTTGTAATCGCATTAGAAGGTTTCATGGAAGTTGAACGAGTAATTTCGTTATTTAATGCAGCTATCACACTTGGTAACCTTGCAACCCATTCACGAGATCTCTCACCGGACTTAAAGTCAGTAGATATTTCTTTTGCGTATTGGTATCCAAATAACCGCTCGGCAAGTGTCCGATTAAATCGTTCAACAATTGCCTGATCACGATGAATTTCAGTGTATCCTCGTCTGATTTTAACGTTATGTTTTTCCATCAACGATAATACTGCACCGAGAAATTCTTTGCCAGGATCAACTTGTAATAACTGTGGCCATCGCAAAGGTCCTCGCTGATAAATTCGTTCAAACGCAGATGCAACTTCAGATGCTGTCTTTGTAGATAATGGTTCCGCTTCTTTATATCTACTTGCAACGTCAACGACAGTTAATGCGTATTTGTATGTGCGTGATTGACGTTTACCAATTTTAATGGTATCGTGTGGTGAAAATAAGATATCCGCTTGATAAACCTCATTAGGGACGCTGACATCAAAATGCGCATACTGAATTTTTTTAGGTGGTGGTAGATAAATTTGCCATATTGCCTGTCGTGCTAACCACGCTGCAGCAACAGAACGTGAAACTTTTGCTGCTTCAGATAATTTACTATAGCTGATCTGCCTCTCCAATATCCTCTTGGGCTATAATAAATGGATTCCATTATAATATTTATATAATTAATTACCAGCCCCTAACATTATTTTACTTTTCATGGCAGATTTTACTAGAAAACTAGCGAGTTTTTCTCTGACAGATTTATTAGGTATAGAATTTAATGCATGAATCAATTTTACATCTGCGAGATGCCTTTGTTGTAAATATTTACTTTTATATGCAACGTCATGAACATGACACGCTTTATCAATCTTATTTATTGGATACTCTCCTGATCTTGGTTGATCTTGATGATCAAGTCGGATATCAAGTCGAGTTCCGGGACCGCAATAATTATATCCAGGAAGATGTTTCTCACCGGGGTATTTAGCCCATGGAGTTCCTGGTAATTTTCCTAATAAAGCGGCAATATCTCCACCTGTCTTTGTTTTGACAAATTTGTATTTATTCGTGCCACATTTAACGCATTTGCCTGTTCGAGCACGTCGTTTATTCTTCGTTGTTATTGTTGTTAATTCAGCAGTGGGTGTAGACGCTCTACATCGAACACAATATAGAATCATATTATTTATTATATGGATACAATTGACTTTTCGGCGACACGAAAACAGGAACCAGTAAAGCACCATCCAGCATTACCAAATTCGATAAGGATGATTATATTAGGTCCATCTGGATCGGGTAAAACACAACTATTACTAAATTTAATAATGAGGTGGTTAAAATGGAGTAAACTGTATTTAGTGGCACCATCTGTAGATGATCAACACTGTTACGAGGTACTCAAGGATTTTAATGAGAAAGCGAAATTAATTAATGAAGAAGATAAAAATAATGATGTTATCGATTTTATCACCGACATTGATGAAGCACCGTCAATAGATGACCTCGATGGATTTATTAATAATTTAGTAGTATATGATGGTGTAATGCTGGATAAACAAACAAATCCAGCTAGAATATTTTCCAGAGGTAGACACAAAAATACAGACGTTATATACGTCACTCAGCGTTATACACAAATACCGAAGGTGATCAGAGACAACTGCAATATTTTAGTTGTATTTAATGGAATAGATAATTATACGTTAAAAAATATTTACTATACCTGGTTTTCAGGGGATATGGATATGATGAAGTTCAAAAACTTTTTTGCTCAAGCACAGGCTATTCCATTTGGGTATATAACAATAAATCTACATGATCCAAGATCCAGATATCGTATAGGTCTAGATAAAATCTTTGGTTAATTAACGATAGCAGCAGGCAGGGCGGCCGACAAAAATTGAGTGACCCGGCGAGTAAACTAAACGCATTATAACATAAAAAAGCAAAAAGTCAAAAATAAAATAACAAAAATGAGCTAACCCAAACGATTTATTATTCGTTTTTCAAACTATATGGTAATAATAAAAGTTAGGAGGTTCGGTTTAGCGTTATTGACCTTATTTTTTCAGCCCCTGTAGGAACCTTTATTTTATGAAAAACTTGCTCGAAACCAATTTGTAGGGTTCACCCTGCCTGCTGCTCTCTCTCTCTGTGTCTCTCTCTGTCTCTCTCTCTCTCTCTCTCCCGATCTTTCGACCTTCCTAGAAGATACAAGCGAAAGTCCGTTAAAAAACTAGCATGGCGGATTTTCGCCCATCATGCGACGAAGTCTTTGGACCTATTAGGTCTCACTGGATAGTTTCGTATTTTGACACCTACCTAATTTTTAAGGTAGAAGGCATGAACCTAATTATTATAAGCTTAGCATTTATAAATTCACACAGAAGCTAAATCTGTAATGTGGTTTAGATTTACTTTGAGTTAGGCTTCTAAATGGGTTGGCTTGTTTGGTGATGCCTGTCACAGTTATACTAGCACTGGAGATCAAATGCGTAACTTGGGCTTCAAATGAACAGCTGACTTGGCTTACGTATATACGCATGTCTGCTACAGAGGTAAATATCTAAAAATTGAGATGGTTGAGGGGTGATGAAAAGTATGCTAATTTGTTATACCATTATTGAACTTTATTCATGCATAAGGCACATACTGATTCTGTTAGCTGCCTTGTCACAGGCAAATACTCAAAATGGCTCTTTGCTGTCAAAAATTAATGTAAG
>JAECUM010093167.1:0-178822 GCA_016617855.1 Megalonaias nervosa
TTGACCATACGACGGCCAATTCATTTTTTTTTTAAAATGCACCCAGATAAAACAGTAGCTGAAATTTCAAAGAAAACATTACCTTTGTAGCACCGATTTTTATGAAAACACACTAAGCATATGGGAAAAAACATCAGTCTCAATCATGCAATGCAATTTTTTGATGTTGCCACCACAATAAGAAACGGGCATTGTTTGGTTCTCCAAAGCTGTCCTTTAGCAGTAACTTCAATAACGCATGCACCCTTCATCAAAGAAAGCCGACTACAATCTTCAGTAAAAACAAAGAACCTTTCTTCAAAGGAAGTCAGTACCGAATTTAAATAAAAGCAATGGAATCTGATGGATTGTTTCATTTTCCAATGTGACTGGAACACATTTACTATGCCGTGAAAGTTTCATTTCTACAGGAAAAAAGTTCATGCTTACGAACTCTACCGACGGTGCTTAAAACGCAAACTTTTACCGACCTGGGACATACTGAAAAGTAAATGTGCTTCATCATTCATTACGTGATTGTGCTGTTTTTTTCCCACTAAACTGTGACAAAATTATTGAATATTTTAAATCTGTGTGCGTGTATAGTTTCGATGGAATTGTGTTGTGGATTCAATGTATGTGACGTGATTCGCGGTTGAGTATACGGTGTTGATACTTTATTCATTGCTGTACATTAGACGTGTATATATAAACAGTATACACGTATATGTACTAATGCGTGGTTCTCTGAATAAAGTAAAATATTATAGATACCTTCTCTGTTTTCACTACAGGTGTATTTCTCATTTAATATACATCGATTTAAAATGATAACAGTGCCAATGAAGCACGTATTTTTGCACCCACATTTATTTCCTATCACCCCCCCCCCTGCACATTTTTTCGGGTACATGCATCATTTTCTTCAGCTAACTGACCTGGTTGCTTATAACACGGTTCGGTCTATAACACGGTCAGGTTCTATGGCTCCCAACTACCGTGTTATAGCGGGGTCACACTGTATATATATTAAAACAACCCTCTTAAGAATTGAATAGAAAATTATATATATTTGATTCATTAGTCAAACTTCTTTTCCCAATTGTCTTACAGTAGAACACAGGAGGAGCTAATTGAAAGCAAGCACCAGGTGGTGCAGTTAAAGGAAGCACTGGAGGACAGGCAGAATGAACTTGATCAGCGTGTTGCACAGGTAATGTATAATTCTTTATATATTGCTTTAACATCTCTTTTTTCAGAAACTATGAAAATCTGTTTTATCTCATCTTCATCAGCAAAAGGCAAGATTACTGTAGTCATCACTTTTCCTGCAATAACATCGTTTTCTTCAACACACTGACCAACATCATTGCTGTCCTCAACAACACTGTTTTCCTCAACATCATTACTGTTCTTAATACATTCAACATTACTGTCCTCAACATCATATAGTTCTCAGCATCATTGTTGTCAATACTCAACATTATTGCAGTCCTCAACATCATTGCTGTCAACACTCAACATCATTGTTGTCAGCACTCAACTTTATTGCAGTCCACAACATCATTGCTGTCAACACTCAACATTATTGTAGTCCTCAACATCATTGCTGTCAACACTCAACATCATTGCCATCCTCAACAACGTTTTCCTCAACATCATTACTGTTCTTAATACATTCAACAACATTACTGTCCTCAACATCATATAGTTCTCAGCATCATTGTTGTCCTCAACATCATTGCTGTCAACACTCAACATCATTGCTGTCCTCAACATCATTGCTGTCAACACTCAACATCATTGCTGTCCTCAATATGAAAATTCTGTTGTTAAGTTTTTTGTTAAAATTTTTGAAAGTGAGATACCATAGTGTTATATCTAAGTAAGATACACATGTGTGATACTGGACCGCTCCGGTGGCCTAGTGGTTAGAGCATCCGCCTCGGATGCGGGAGGTCGTGGGTTCGATCCCCGGTTGAGTCATACCAAAGATTTACAAAAATGGTACTAACAGCTGCCTCGCTTGGCGCTCAGCATTAAGAGGTTAGTGTTAGGACTGGTCGGCCTGGTGTCAGGATAATGTGACTGGGTGGGACATCATGCTACATGTCTGCGGCATGATGCCCCAATGCTAGACATCACTATAAACTGCCACACTGCAGACATCGTAGCGATATGACTGAAAAATTGTTAAAGCTACGTTAAAAATCATAATCACATCACATCACATGTGTGATACTGTTCCATGGAAGTGAGATACCATAATGTTATTTCTAAGATACACATATGAGATACTGTTCCATGGAAGTGAGATACCATTGTGTTGTATCAAAGTAAAATACATATGAGACACTATTCTATTGACGTATGGAAGTAAGATACGGTAGTGTTACATTTAAATAAGATACATATGTGAGACTTTTCCATGTAACCCTTTTGATTAAAGTGCCTTACATTCAGATAAAGGAACCCTTAAAGTATAACTTCATCTTTCTGACTACTTATAATTTATTTATTTTTAAGGTATTAGTTTTCATTGTTTTGCTAAAATGACATTTCGGTAGGTACTTTTATTTGTGAATAGTGGAAGGGGTCCTATTGTTTTTAGATGAATGCATGCAATATTGTAATAAGAATTATGAAAAATGAACACAATACATTAAATTAATTGTTGTTATTTTCTTTTTTAAACACAAAAATTTGACCTTGCAAATCAGTCCTTTTGTTCAGACCTGTTGAGAGACCACCTGTCTTGAGATACTGCCTTTTTGTGGGGAGAAGGGGTGGTCTCTCAAGACAGGTTATACTGTAAAAGCAGTTTGAGAAATGTGTTGAAATAGGCTTTTTTAGAAACAGTTGAAATACATGTATAATGTAATTATTAGATTCAAAGTAGTACTTGGCAATTAGTGCATAACATATTTATTAGAAATGTGTTTAATCATATTTACATAAGTATTTATGGTTTGATAAGGGTAAATTCAAACTCAAAAACAGTATAGTAATGTTGTAAATAGGTCATACCAGTACCTGCATTTCAGGATCATCATTAACAATTGCCATTCCCAAATCAATTACTGTGCACACCTGAAGGCATAGAGTGTACTTATTTACATTTCAAAATGGTTTGTCTGTTTATTTACATTATTTTATCTTTGTTGACCTTTACATCCTCTACTTATTTCTACATTAGGTAAATCAATTAGATCTAACAATCAAAGAGAGGCATGCAGAAATGGAACAGCGAGTACAAAAACTGGATACCAATGTGCGCAAGAATCAGGTGGAAGTCAGTGAAAGAACCAAGCAGGTAATTACTTTGAACCGTCATAAAGAACACCGTTATTTTACAGAATACCTGTTTAGAAATCCTAATTTAAATGTCTATCTATTTATCATGTATGTCTGTCTAGTATGGACAGAGGACACATCCTTTTGTCCAAGATATCTGATCTCACTGCATATACAGACAGTCTTAAATAGGTAATGATTTAATATTGAATTTATTAAACAAGCTGAATGATGACCAGCTTTTGCAAGCCTTGGAGAGTGGGACACTATTACTGATAGACCTTAGTTGCTGGACACTATTACTGATAGACCTCAGGAGTGGGACACTATTGCTGATAGACCTCGGCAGTGGGACACTATTACTGATAGACCTTAGGAGTGGGACACTATTACTGATAGACCTCAGGAGTGGGACACTTACTGATAGACATTGGAAAGTGAAAGACTAAAAGCATTAAACGATTGAATGCTGAACTATAAATAATTGTCCTGTCACCTTTACTCAACCCATTTTGACCCCCCCCATCAAATTTCCGATATTAATGTTCTGTCTATAATGGTCACCTGCCTTCTTCAGTCAGTGAACTGGTGTCTCCCTATTAAACAATAGTTTCTCAATGCCATAAGCTGTCACAGGTGCTTATCTACAGCATTGACAGCTCAGTCTTTCGCTTCAAGTGGAAGGCATTGTTTAGATAAAGGAATATCATGTGAATTGTTGTGCAAATATTTCTTATCTCGTTATACCAGTCACATTGATAGTGTACCTCAAAGATATCTTTTAATCTCTGCAAGCTGAGCAACTGGTAATCCAGATATTGTTTTCAAAGTGTGAACAAATTCAGATCAGTGATTTTTTTTTAAGTTGGTGATGATTTAATGTTTAGAATGGACTAAAGAGAGCAGGATACAGTAATCTTGTATGGAACGTAAGTTTGGGAGAGAACAATATATACACATAATATGTGATTTTGTTGTACAGTGCACATTAAACAATCTTGATGAAATAATAATAATAATAACCATAACAACAGTAATGATATTTGATTTATGTTATTTGTTCAAAAACCAATTTTAAAAGGTGAACCTGTGTTCAATGGTCACCTGTTTGCAATGGCCACTTCTGCCTTTTCCCATGAGTGGCTAATAGCGACAGGTTTGATTGTATGATAAGTACGTAAAAAAAGTTAGCTGTATCCATTATCACTAGGCAAGATAAATACATCTAATCAACTGATTACCTTATTCCTACTTAGATAGCTGACCTGGATGATAAATTACACCAGACACAGGCACTATTGAGAGAGAAATCTCTGCAGCTGCAGAACACAGAGCAGCTGGCACAGAAACAACATATGGAACTCCAGGGCAAAACAGCCAGGCTGGATGAGTTACAAGGGGTATGTTAATTATGTTCAGAATGAGCAAGTCATGCCGGTTATGTTACAGTACACTATAGTTACAGTAGGTGTGCTGTAATATAGGGGGCATTACAGTAAGCATGTTGCAAAACATCAGTTACAGTAGGTGTGATACAATGTAGGTGGGGTTACAGTATGCATCTACAGTGTGTTAGAGCTTCAGTAGGTGTGTTATAATATAGGGAGAACTACAGTGTGTTATAATATAGGGAAAATTACAGTGTGTTATAATATAGGGAAAATTACAATGTGTTATAATGTTGGAGTTAAAGTAGAAATGTTGCAAAGGAGATACAGTAGGTGTGTTATAATGTAGGGGGAGTTACATTACTGTGTTATAATGGAGGGGTAGTTAAAGTAAGAATGTAATAAAATATTAGTTACATTAGGTATGTTATAATGTGGGTGGGTTTACAGTTGGCATCTACAATATATTGGTATTACAGTAGGTGTGTTATAATGTAGGAAGAGTCAAAGTAGAAGTGTTGCAATGTAGGGCAAGTTATGGCACTGTGTTATAATGTAAGGGGAGTTATAGTAGGCATGTTACATAATGGGGTAGTTGGCACAGAGATACTAGATGCAGTTCCAACTTAGGGTGGGCAAGTTGCAGGATGGATTTTTCATTACATGAGAATTACAGTATAGGTCCAACCACCTAACCTGGAGCCCCTTTCCCCACCCCCAACAAAAAAAAACTTAGGAGATATTTCATTTCTGACTTTTATCAAAGTACATGTATGCCTAAATTCTAAATATATTATACATTCTGCTGATATATCCCAGATATGAATTATAAACAATAAAAAATATGTTCTTAAAATATATGAGTAAAGTGGTCCCCCTCTTGAACGGCCCCCCTGACCAGCAGCCACCTGCTCCTTACGGCCAGAATCCGTCAGCACTGACGAGTTTGTGTTCAAAAGTACCCCTCACGAAAGGCCAACCCGCTAACGCGACCAGCGGCCAGTATATTAGTGCAAAAAATATAAAATTTACCCCTCACAAGCAGCTGCATTTTATTTTGTAATATGTATGCAGAACCAGTATTTTATTCATAACGTGTGTTAAGTAATCCAATTTCTGTTTCCGAATGTCAGGTTTTAGTTACTTAAAGAAGTGTTGACTAAAGTACATGTACTACTAAGGTTAATATTAAATCATTTACGCCTCACAAGAAGCCACATTTATTCCATAAAGCCGAGAAAGACTCAAATTTTAATCCATACAAAAAGGTAAGTACACGTAATCCGATTAGCCTTACTGCTGTGTTATCATGAGATGTCCGGTTTAGTCACTCTGATAATTGTTAAGGTTACAATTATTGAACAGTAGTAACAGCTGATAAGTGGCGGCATGATGCACAATACACAAGTCAGCGGGAAAATGGTTTGATAGCCTTTATGGCTTCCCTTAGTAAGATGTTGAGCTTGTTCACTTTCATAATTAGTGGCTATTATTACTGACAATAATTGTCAAGTTTACAAATCCTAATGGCCACGAGGTGCTATTGTTCAGGTCAAATCTGCGTACATATCAAACCCGTTTTGGCTTCTCTCACTTAGTGTAAAGAAATGTAAACAATAGGGTACCAGACTGCGACTAATGAATCACATGACAAGATTACTACTTTTAAAAACACATGGCATTTTGTTTAAATGCAGATAAATTGTTTTATCAGTCTTGTAGTTGGCAACATTGATGATTACAACCGGACGTAATTGTCAAGATCATAGCAGGGTCAGCATAGGCAAAAAATAGATTTTGTGCAGACACACACACACACACACACACAGAAATTAACCTTGAACAAAACGGGGTACCAAAGACCGAAAAATCACGTGACAACACATTTATTGCTTCCTTTACGAAGAAAGCATTTCGTCCACTCTACAAAAGTTTTGTCTGCATAATTAAATCACATACAGTTAGCAACATTCGAATAAATCATTACCAGTCAATAACATGTCATCACGTAAACGGAGACGATTAGTTTAGAAAAGGTTGGTTATTCTACTGGACGACATCGGGTGAGGTGGGGATGGGGGACTTGCCAAACAATTTTAAGTAGAAAAGACTCGAATAAAACAATTTTATGTTGAAAAGACTCAAATAAACAACATCGTAACCAATAAGGAGGTTATTCAGCAGCAGTGGGAAAATGGAGCAAATGGAAAGAGAATTATGTATGGACCAAGATTTAAAGGATGTTTTTGAATGGTTTTGCAATGTGCATGACAACAACACCCACTCACCTGTCACGCTTACGCCAAGAATAAGAACTATTAATGCATATTCAGTTGAAATGTCTATTATTATAACAAGAACCTTTTAATAATTAATGTTACTTTTAAACGAAGATATTAAATGCTATGAAGAATGTAGCTTTCTTACTACGTACATTACATGTACTTCTCATAAAAAATTTAGTCCCCCTCTGGAAAGGCCACCCGTCTTATAAGGCCACTTTCCCGGTGCAGAAGGGGTGGCTGTATAAGAGGGGGACCACTGTACTTAATGTGATGTAAGGATGTGAACTTCAATCACTTCAAATTCCTTGATTGGCAGCTGGAAAACTTAAAATAACTCATTTTTCATCACTTCTTTTGAAATGAAGAAAGAGTCATCATTCAAAATTTCATTGCACACTAAAAATATGCATAATCTATAAAGAGATTGGTGATTTAATATCAAGGGTAATGAAAATCTGTATGTTATATAAATAAAATCAGTTAAGACTAGCAAAGAGATTGGTAATTTAGTATCAAGGATAATTTGATGTAAAATCTATATGTTATATATTTATAATCAATTAAGTCTGTCAAAGAGATTGGTGATTTAGTATGCAGTAGCAAGGATAATTAGAAGCATAATCTAAATATTATATATTTATAATGAGTTAAGAATACCAAAGAGTTTGGTGATTTAATATGCATTCTTGTTTAGTGAGTTTTCAAAATAGAGCCATATATTATTGTCTTTGATGATACAGAGTATGATTCATTGTGTTTGTAGCAACTATCAAATGCTCAAGATGAAATAAGGGATTTGAGTAAAGAAAGGGAAATAATATTTTTATATGCACATGAAATTCTTTATTTGGCTCATTTTGAAGGATGATCTGCAAATGATCAATATTGTAGACCCATCTAATATACATTTGTGTCTTTGATGAGGATGTGCCATCAAAAAATACCTAAAAACGAACTAAAATCAACAAAGGGAAAGGCTTCAAGTATTAACCTTTTTTAAAAGTAGTTTTCAACATGAATCATGCAAATTGCCTGTGACTGAAATTCCATAATATGTATTGATTGTATGTTAAGTGTTACCCATACAGTATTGCATACCTGGTAGACTCTATGACAAACAGTACAAGTTTCTTTAGAAAACTCTTGATTAAATATAATAATACAATTGTAGCATTTTAACTCTGATCATTTTCAAAATCATATTTTTAAATTTTGGACAAATTGAAGATTGATGAGTGTTGATCGCAAACCAAATTAAGTGACAAAGTGAAAGTTTGGGTGCAACATCTGTTACAGAAGGAGACTAAGCTTTCAAGACCACATAATCCAAATTTGAATGCAGAAATAAACAAAGAACTAATATCCTTTTATCAGACAACGTAGTGGTTATAATCTTTTGTTTAACTAATGCAATGCTCTGAAGTCCGTTGGGTACAACACTGATGTTTCGATAGTATGCCCACCTCAACAGTGATCACTATATCAACGTGCACAAAAAATTTGTGATTTTTGTACAAAAAGAGTCATTTGTTTGACCCAATACATAATTAGAGGCCTTACATGTATGAGATAAATTGGTTAGAAAAATGCTTTCTTAAATTATTGTAAAATTTAGAACTTCTTTCTATCAATGTAGTAATGCAGTCATTAATCACATGTACATAAATGAGTGAAAAAATTCTTGTATATCATTGATTTTTACTTTAAAAAATTTATTAATAAAAAGAAAATCTATGCATTTTCAAGTAGACAGGAAATATTTCACTTGTGAAGTGTAAACATACTGTCGCTTGTGGCATTGCCACCCTTTACAGTACAATGTTTACATTTCACTAGTGAAATATTTTTTTTGTCTGCTCATAAAATGTAGATATCATCCATATATTTGGAAATATCAGTGGAAAGTGCATAGTATTAAATAGGGAAAGGCTGTCAAAGTTTCACATAACTCTTACTTTTTAAAAAAAATCTCCTTAAGTAAAAAATGATTGTCAAACATAACTTATATGGACAAATCCAAGCTACATGAATTAGGTTATTGTTTAATATGCATTTACTCAGCAAATCCAAGCTACATGAATTAGGTTATTGTTTAATATGCATTTACTCAGTGGTTGCATTGGCAACTAAAGTATGCTTAAAATCATACAACAATGTCTTTTTTTCTGTATTTGTCAGAAACTATAATACAGCTTAGAAACAAATTTCACAAACCTTAATTCAGAGTATTTTCCAACTTAATGACAGTAATGAGTAATTATATACATCATTAGAGTGATTATATACATCATGATATAGCTTGAAAATTCAACCATTTTCTTGACGGACAAAGACTGCAGACTGAGACTTTTTGAAATACCAGTTATTAATAGAGACTAAAACATGAAACTAAAGCTGAAGTTGATTTTAGATTTTGGGCAATCAGTACCATATACTGATATACTGGTTAAACCCAGGTTGAGTCACATAATGTAATTTAATACTTTGCATAAGGTCTTCATGAGTTAGAATACATAATAGAGTTACAGAAGGTAAGGTACAAATGGGGTGAGTAATTTTAAGTAACAAACCAAATGACAAGAATAGAACAGTTACAGCAGGTGTGATACAACTGGAGTTAAAATAAGTAACAAGACAAATAACAAAAATAAAGCAGTTGCAGAATGTGTGAGACAACTGGGATGAGTTTAAGTAACAAGACAAGAAGAAGAGAGCAGTTACAGGAGGTGTGATACAACTTGTGAGTTACAGTAATTAACAAGAATAGAGCAGTTGCAGGAGGTGTGATACAACTGAAGTGAGTTACTGTAAGTAACAGGACAAGTAACAAGAATAAAACAGTTACAGGAGGTGCTGCACATCATTTGAGAGTTAGTGGAGATGTGATACATATGAAGATACAGGAATGAGGCAAGTGAATTGAGTACACAGGGGATATGATATACAAACTATGTTCAAATTATTTATATTTATGAATGATATAGTCTGATGGTACATTTTATTTATTAAGTTCTATTAATGATACTTTCTTAAATCTCAGTTTTCTGTAAGTAACCTAAAATTATAACCAAAAACAAAATATTTATTTTCTGATTTTAGCTTGTAGAGCGACAAAAAACCAAACTAGAGGAGCAGAAGGAAGAAAATGTTGAGATCACTCAGGAGCTTAGACTTACTAGGTAAACCAACCATTGTCTGCTATTAGCCCTTGGGGGCACTTTACAGTTTTGTATTTTGCGTAAGGTTAGAGCTTTAAAGAAAAAGAATTTCCCGGTTTTCCTCACTGGTTATACTGGCTGTTTAAAAAAGACCTAACATACCTTTTGTAATGTTCAAAAAACTTTTAATTCCCATTCTTTTGGTGTATGATTGATGTGTAATATTGGTTAAGAGGTATATAGCTTGACCTTCAGATGTGCACCTTTCAGAAATATCACCTCCCGGACTTCAGAAGTAATTGTAAACAAAGAGCCAATAACTTTTTTTTTCATGTTATATATTTTGTTTTTCATTCCATTGCACTTTCAGAACCTGGTATTGTCTAGTCTGGCAAAATTCATTTTCCCTATTTTAGTAACTGCTAAAGATAGTGTACTTTAGACTAATTCAGGCTGATTTTTTTAGCACAAATCAGCAGTTAATTTAGTTAGCTGTGAGTTTTGATCATATACAGTTTCCACAAGTACAGTATCCAAAGAAATTTCAGCCACAGTACATGAAAGTAAAATGGAGGCTTACCAACATTCTCGCATTGTGCTTGTTGCAAATATAAACAACTTCACGTTACATCCGACACTCTGAGAAATTTGAAATATCTGTAGAGTGCCCCCTTAATTAGAACTAACTACTATCCAAATCCAGAGTTCAGACTTTCATGATCAGTTGACTTTAAGCAATTTTCCATATGTTCAATAGACTGGAAATATTAACAATGTATTTACTGTTGATGTAATCATTCCAGTTATATGTGTAATACATGCTAGTCACCTGGCTACACTGTAATTAAATCTTTGTTAACTATTGATGCTAATCATCCCAGTTATATGTGTAATGCATACTAGTCAACTGGCTACACTGTAATTAAATATTTGTTAACTATTGATGTAATCATTCAGCAATGTGTTTAATGCATGCTTGACAACTGGCTACACTAATAAAATATTTCTAACTATTGATGTTAATCATTCCAGCAATCTGTTTAATACATACTAGTCACTGGCTACAGTGTAATTAAATGTTTCTAACTAATTGGAAATTGCTCTCAATTTTGTGTTGGCGTAATTGTTGAATAAGTTCTAGGTTATTCTCTACATTTTTTTTTATTCTTCAGGGAGCAGCTTCAGCAGCAGCATGCCGACTTCATGGCAACACGACGGGAACTGGCCCAGAGTCACCGTGAAAATGAGAGACTACAGAGGGAATTAGAGGAGACACTAGCCATGATGAAGGTAGCTGCTTTCAATCATATGATGAAGAAAAAATCTTTTTGATTTGTGAAGAAAAAAAATAATTTCTGTAACAGCAGATAGCCAGACATGGATCATTTACTGCCATTAACAAGTGTTAACATTTACCGTGCTGAGATGGATCATTTACTGCCATTAACAAGTGTTAACATTAACAATGCTGAGATGGATCATTTACTGCCATTGACAAGTATTGACATTAACAATGCTGAGATGGCTCAATTGCTGTCATCAACAACATTGTTGACATTAATGATGCGGAGATGGATCATTTACTGACACGTACAACAGTGTTGACATGAACAATGCTAAGGTCTTATATTTAAGCTTTTGTGAGTAATGTAGATGATTCTTCTCTTGTCATTTAAGACACAAAACTTTAGTCATACATGTCGCTGTTTCTGCAGCTATGAATTCATTTCCCTAATAGGTTAAAAAAATACATTGCTGCAATTGATACTCCATCAGAAATCATTAAGCAAATGGAAGTATAATGGGAGATAAATCCTATATACACACTTTACACAGGAAAGCTCTGTCTTGCACATATAGGATATGGAAGAAATATTGTTAGAGTTCACTTATAAATATCGGAAATGTCATGCATAGCAAAGGAAACTTTACTCAGGGACCACTGTTTTGGTTGTCCCTGTCTTTTCATATTTGCCAGACATGACTGACAAAAGAGATAACATTACCATTTGCTAACTTTATCTGTCAGACATTGGCCATAATTATTCCATGCAGTATGAGTTTTTGTGCTTTTCTGGTTGTAACATGCTATGTAGCCATGAAGTATAGGACAGTAAAACTCTGAAAGCTTATCTGACTTAAAAAAAATAACTATAATTGAATATGATCCAAAGTCTGTATTAGACAATAGACTTTATGTCAGTCCCTTACATCATGTGATTTTTAACTATAATATTTGGTGAGGTGTCAGCGCATATAAAACATTTAAAATAAAGTATGTTTAGTATAGGCCCAAGTTTAAAAAATTAGATGCTGGCAAAAACCATTAATTTTATTGTCATCCATCAAGACTCATTTGAGGACCTGATCAAATGAAACTTTAATATAAGATTTGACCAGAATTGTCTGCCCATAAAGTGTGATATATTTTTGAGGTAGTAAGCCTTTTGTTAGTTTATACTTTTTAGTTTATAATTAATTTTATAAGAACAGTAGAATTACATAAAGTACTGTTGTTTTATGAAATTGTATAGATAGTATTCTGCTAGAAAAAAATGGTTTTTATAAATTGTTTTGAGAGAAAACTTGTGTAGCATGGAAGAATAATTTCTAAAACTAAAACAACAGCAAATATGAAAATGACATTTGATGATTACATTAAGCACATTTAACATTTAGTTATATCAGTGTTCCAACTTTTTAACTTCCTTTGAATGTTTTTATATTAAATTTCACAAATACCTGTATTGGGCTGCCATGTTCATTTTCATGAAACAATGTCCAGCAAGAGCCATTTATTTTCAATATATATATATATATATATATATATATATATATGGCACATTAGCACTATTCTGGCTATTTAGGTATGAATCCATTTATTGCAGAAAAGGCATGAAAAAACAAAGATGAAGCCAAAAATGGGTAAAATTCTTAAAATAACCAAGTGCAATTTTCAATACCAAATACACCATTTTAGAATGATTAATGCACAACAAAACAATACTGAATTGCACGAGAAAAGACTTAATATGTGCATTGTAGGAAATATAGGATATATGAGTATATGCTCTCTCTCACTCTCTCTCTCTCTCTCTCTCTCTCTCTCTCTCAAATATGCTACTATTCATTATTACAATTATTCTACAACATCAAACTCATAACTAAAATAACATCAATACTTTATTAAAATATTATAAAATATTTGGCTCTTGTGGGTCGGTGGTTCTTTCGGGGGATTTTCCTGCATTCTTCCTCCACTATTTATACTGGCCACCATATATAGCCTATCATGTGCTGCAAAATGGCACTAGACCCTATAACAACAACAGCGAAATATTTGGCTCTCTCTGTGGGGGCTACTGATGGTCTAGAATCTGAATGTAAAAGACTGATTCCTAATCAGTGCTAGGCTGATCCCAGCATTACTGTGTATTCTGGGCTGATCCCAGCTCAAGTAGAATTGGTACTAGGCTGATCCCAGCTCAGAGTAAAAGACTCATTCCCAATCAGTGCTAGGCTGATCCCAGCATTACAGTATATTCTGGGCTGATCCCAGCTCAAGTAGAATTGTATTCTGGGCTGATCCCAGCTCAAGTAGAATTGGTACTAGGCTGATCCCAGCTCAAGTATAATCTGTGCTAGGCTGATCCCAGCATTGTGTATTCTGGGTTGATCCCGGCTCATGGATAATTGGTGCTAGGCCGATCCCAGCATTAAAGTATAATCTGAGCTGATCCCAGCTTTCGTAGACTGTGCTAGGCTGATCCCAGCTCAAGTAAAATCTGTTCTAGGCTGATCCCAGCATTCAAGTGTATTCTGGGTTGATCCCAACTTAAGTAGACTATGTGCTAGGCTGATCCCAGCAGCTAATGTATTCTGGGCCGATCCCATCTTAACTAAATCTATGCTAGGCTGATCCAGCATAAGAGTGTATTCTGGGTTGATCCCAGATTCATGGAATAGAGCTAAGCTGATCCCAGCATGAAGAAAATATTCTTATTTTTTCCTACTTAAAACTGTAAAAGAAATGTATTTAACGGGCATAACCTTTACGTTATTAGTATAGCTTATAAGTATATGAAAAAAGTATCCTATCCCATGGCAACCCATTGTGCATGAACAATGTAAGGGCACAACCTATGATGTATTCATTAATGTGTGGTGACTGGAGTGGTGGCGTGCCAGCACAAATCCATAAAAAAAGTTTGATACCGAGACTCAAAATCCATTGTCTGTACCTTTGAAAAGCCAGAGAAGTGAAACTCTACATTCATTGTCTGTACAGTTGAAAAACCAGAGAAGTGACTGATCACATGATACTCTATATGATCATGCAATGTTATGTAAGATTATCTGATTTGGTTGGCTCTCTGAATTCTGCTGCCAATGTCAACCAATAGGAATAGTTCTGCTCATGACCCCCCCACCTTGTGATCCTTCAACAGGCCCCATGAAGACAGCAAGTTAGAGGCTAATAATAGTGTCTTGCATAATTCCCAGTCTGCCTCTCATTTTCAGGGTACATATACAACACCCCTGTCCAAGTGTTAGCCACTGACTAAGCCTTATAATTTGACATTACATCATCTTACCACACCACCAATTCATCCTTTAATGATCATTATCAGACAAACCCCATTGCAAAACTGGCAATATGTACCTAAAATAATTAAAGATCATCAAGTTGTGCATAAACTAATATTTAATAAATTATCATCTAAAACTTCAGCTAAACGTGGTCATGTGACATATAACAGGGTGAAAATTATTGCCTCCATTAGTTACCTCCACTGACATGTCTTGTTTGGCACAGTGTTGGAAATGAAATCCTGCAAGTCATCCAAAAATTATTATATGTGTCTGAAAGCTATGTTAATCTGACAGTGCTAATGGGAGTGGATTTCAGTGGATGAACTTGACTACATATACTGTTCATTGAGTAATGCATAATTTTCACAACAGTCAAAATATTGGTTTCAGTGGATTAACTAGATTACTGATGTAATCAAGCATATGGTTTGCACTTAAACATCCTGGGTTCAGTTATCGATGCAGTTAGGAAGTAGTGATTGCCCTTTCATGTTTAAAGATTATCTGTAGGTATAACAGTTACCTCTCCTAAACATATCACTCTCATGCCAACATTTGTACTTGCAATGTACTTGATAAGCTCTCTAAAACTTTTACAACTGTTCATAAAAGGATTGTTAGTGTTTTACTTAATGCAAATAATTGGAATGTCTAACAAAAATTAGGTAAATGAGGCAAATATTAAGTAGTTACATATTTTTGTACAGAGTAAAGACAATGATGTAGCACGTTTGGCAGAGCAAGTTGGATCAGCCAAAGCAAGGGAGACACAGGCAGAGGCTAAAGCTGCAAATGAGGTGAAGAGGCTCACACAGGAAGTTGAAGACATGGAAAAAAGATATGGAGAGGAGGTAGGATGTTATTTTGAACACCTTGTCCTTAATGATTTTCTAATAGATAAATTCTTTGAAGATAACAAGTCAGACTGTTATACCCCCATGGAGAGGAGGTAGGATGTTATCTTGAACACCTTGTCCTTAATGATTTTCTAATAGATAAATTCTTTGAAGATAACAAGTCAGACTGTTATACCCCACAGAGAGGAGGTAGGATGTTATCTTCAACACCTTGTCCTTAATGATTTTCTGATAGATAAATTCTTTGAAGATAACAAGTCAGACTGTTATACCCCAACGGAGAGGAGGTAGGATGTTATCTTGAACACCTTGTCCTTAATGATTTTCTGACAGATAAATTCTTTGAAGATAACAAGTCAGACTGTTATACCTCAACGGAGAGGAGGTAGGATGTTATCTTGAACACCTTGTCCTTAATGATTTTCTGACAGATAAATTCTTTGAAGATAACAAGTCAGACTGTTATACCCCCATGGAGAGGAGGTAGGATGTTATCTTGAACACCTTGTCGTTAATGATTTTCTAATAGATAAATTCTTTGAAGATAACAAGTCAGGCTGTTATACCCCCATGGAGAGGAGGTAGGATGTTATCTTGAACACCTTGTCCTTAATGATTTTCTAATAGATAAATTCTTTGAAGATAACAAGTCAGACTGTTATACCCCAATGGAGAGGAGGTAGGATGTTATCTTGAACACCTTGTCCTTAATGATTTTCTGATAGATAAATTCTTTGAAGATAACAAGTCAGACTGTTATACCCCCATGGAGAAGAGGTAGGATGTTATCTTGAACACCTTGTCCTTAATGATTTTCTAATAAATAAATTCTTTGAAGATAACAAGTCAGACTGTTATACCCCAATGGAGAGGAGGTAGGATGTTATCTTGAACACCTTGTCCTTAATGATTTTCTGATAGATAAATTCTTTGAAGATAACAAGTCAGACTGTTATACCCCCATGGAGAGGAGATAGGATGTTATCTTGAACACCTTGTCCTTAATGATTTTCTAACAGATAAATTCTTTGAAGATAACAAGTCAGACTGTTATACCCCCATGGAGAGGAGGTAGGATCCTGTCTTGAACATCCTATCATTAATAATATTCTGAACAGATAAATTCTTTGAAGATAGCAAGTTGGTCTGTTATACCCCCACCCACCAGGATGTTGAGCGATCCTTGAGGATGAATTGATTATATAATTGATTATAATTGATTTTATATTTTGGCACCCTACTTGAATCATGATGTGTTAACTGCCACTTCAGACTGTTGTCTATTCAATGTTTTAGCTTACAGAATTACATTCCCAACAAATAAATAAGAAATGTAATCATAAAACTTTCTAAATGATTCTGAGTTAGATCATTTTACATTAAAATTCTTGCTGCTTCTGCTTTAAACCTGTCTTGTATGGAATTATCGACTGGAATGTTAAAGTTTTACCTATCAAACCTTGAAGTAAATACAATATTAATTATTGCACATAAATACATTTTTGGGATACACATTCACACATGTTGTTTAGACCTGGCAATGAAGACCTGAGTTGTGTTCCCCAATTCGGTCAGTTCCAGCTAATTTTTTCCGAAAAATTTGGTTTTTCATGCTTATTTTGTCTTCAAACTCCCTATTTTTCCCTGATTTTCCATTATGTCCCTACTTTCCCTTCTTTTTGTCAATTTTATTGTGACAATTGATTGCACACTGGTCTTTGTGATGTAAAGCTGGGTGTTTAAAAAGATTCAAGCAACCTGAATTAATGAGACAGCTAGTAAAAACATGTTTTCATTCAGATTTACAAAATCAGGTCATATAAAGGTATTATTTGTTCAGTAATTTACATAAATTTCACTTAATTTTTCAATATCCCTATTTTCCCTCATTTTCCTTGTAGTTTTTTTAAGTAGTCCTATGTTATCATTGCTGGACAAACTGTCATTTATACCAAAGAGACCAGAAACTTGGTGCCTGTTGTATTTCTATCCACCCATATTAAGTTAGGTGTGTTAAGTTATGACAAGCTATGTGTCTCACCATCCATCTGTTAAGATTTGCTTATCTGGCACATGGGGAGATTTTTATGTCATGGCAAGTATCTGTCTCACCATCCATCTGTTAAGATATGCTTGTCTCACCCATGACTGAGAATTTTATGTGATAGCAAGCTATCTGTCTCACCATCCATCTGTTAAGATTTGCTTGCCTGACACATGGGAGATAATTGTCTGTTATGGCAAGCTATTTGTCTCACCATCTGTCTGTTGAGATTTGCTTGTCTGGCCAACAGGAGAGATTTTTATGAAACTACTCATATGTTATATCTTGAATAGATTGTGTCTCATTCACAACAGCTAGGCCCTGAACTCAAAGGTCAAGGTCACAGCAAGGGAAACCAACTCTTTGGTCTATTTCTTTATCAGGGCTTCAACTTTTGAACCATAGAAGATATTTTTATCAAATTAATATGGGTATAAAATTTTGAATTTACTCAAGTTCATGATGGTCAGGTGGGTATACCCTTCAAATTTTTCTGTGCAAAATGCTTCACCAAATTAAAATAACTACAAATTTTGACAACATGAGTGCTCAGTAATTTGGAGCAGGTAAATGAACATCAGTTTCACTAAGAAGTATGCCTTTTAGAAGCTAACTGACGTTGTAGTTGAAATTCCAATACAAATTGTCTCCATATTTACAAGTTATTGTAGGTTATTGTCAGCAACATGTGACTGATATTAAAGTAATCTACAAAAATTGTTAGTGATATATTGTGTGAAATAGCTAAAGTATAATACTGTATCAGTTTTAACCACATTGGTTTGTAGAAATTTACCAACTTGGGATTTCCACATTTGCTATTATATGTATTATATACCTGACATATTCCCAGGCAGTATTGGTGGGGGGGGTTGATATTCAAAAAGTGTGTTTTGAGGTCCCAAGTGGGGGCTAGTGCATGTGACCCAAAAAAGCAATATCCTGTTGAGAATAACTAACTTTTCATACAAAGTGATCGAAAAAGTCCTTGAATTCAGAGGGTTGCCTTGAAAACCCCTAGAATAAATAATAATGTGTATTCTCTTTGAAAAGTGATTGAATTTCTGAAAATAACTACTTGAATTTCTTAAAACCTACTTAAAATTTATCAAAACTCTCAAAACCATATTGCTAAAATGCAATTTAGAAAAAAGAAAGTTTACATTTTTTGTTTTAAGAGTTTGATATGATAAAACGCTTTTCGGCCAACTGAAATTTATACAGTTTTACTCAAAGAATCATACCATAATGCCAATAATCTAAAAAAAGAATCAATTTCCATTGAATTATTATCAAGAATGCTGACACCTAGGCTTGGGATAACCACCAAAAAGAGATAAATAGATTGAGACCACATTTGCTAGTACTGACTGATCTGGAAATACTTGGGTACAAAGTCCAGGAAAAGGAATGTACAGGGAAAAAGTTATCTTATAGTTACTAATTTGGCCACCAAAAAAAGTGAAGGAATTTGAGGTTCTGCAATTGGAGGTATAGAGTCACCATTGATACTCACTGGCTTTTATAATTATGGTTACAGCTATATATATATGTTCATAGAAAGATGCAATTCATTAATTTTATTTTTTATTTGTTTTGTTTGCTTAAGAACAATTTTAGCAATTTGGCATTGTCATGCAGAGGAAATGGTAGCTAAGTGCCTTTCCCAAGTAAACTCTAAGGCAGCAAACCTGGTCTGACTTGGAAGGGTATCAAACCAGTGACTCCTGGATTACGAGTCAGACTGGTCTACCATGGGTCCCTTAGACTGGACTACCATGGGTCCCTTAGTCAGACTGCGCTACCATGGGTCCTTTAGTCAGACTGGGCTACCACAGGTCCCTTTGTACTTTTAATGAGCATGATACTTATTAAAGACAGACTGCTTAGAAAATCAATAAAACTCACACTAGGATTCCTGATAAGGATGGTCATGGGCTGACGACACCCCACACCCATCTCTATCTATCTCTCTCTCATGCATACATTCATTGATCCCTAACCCCCAGTATGTGAAGACAAGTATATGATGTACTGCATGCAGTACTTGTTCTTTTGTATTGTAGTAATTGTTATTATATGCTCATTTTTTTCTCCATTAACTTTACATTGTCAGAATCAATTATTATTTTACAATACTGCACTCGCGTGCTCAATTCATATTGCATTCACGCGAATAAAGGAACTACTTTCTGTTGTAAACAAACAATTTGTTTCTGAATGAACTAAAGCAGATGTTTTGTGGACTGCCACATACCATCGGCTTTGGCACATTCCGCGTTAACTTTTTTGATAGAATGTTTCAGATTTAGGCTAGCTATAGACTCCAGACAGGGTCCTCACAAATAACATGCAAGTGACAAGGCATAAACTGTCTTCTTTCTGGTAATAAGAATGTCAAAAATATACTTACAGTTTTGCATCCTGAATTTCCTCAAAATGTACTTTCTTTGTTCTGCAAATCCAAATTACATGAGCCATGTCATGGGTTCTCAAGCCTGATTACACATTTCGACTGTAATTTTGACTATATTCCAAGTGCAATTATATCCTCCTTACTGCACTCAAATGAAATAAACATTAAATTCCATAGCATCTTTTCGATAATTGCAATTAAAAGACTTCATATTTTTCCCACATTATGATTTGAAACATTCAATTACAGAACAGAAACACGCTTGCAGATGTCAACATGCTTCTCCCTCGCTGCTTCAATCCGATGTAAAAGTTATATTTCATGTAGAATTGGCACATACGCTGCTGTATTCCGATGTACTTCATGTAGATAACTCCAGTCCATGATCACGAAATTTCATCAAATCGACAAAAATACCAAAATGTATTCATTCCAGATCAAATGGAGAAGTTGTTGCAATGCGCATTCATTCACAATATGACTCCAAATTTCAATTTTAAGTAGCCCAAAATGCCATTTTTTTTCGAAACTTTTGTCTAGCGCACGACCAAGTTCAGATTTATCTGGACGGAGTTATGTGCGCATTAATAATGTTGTTGTGTAATGATGAATCTACGCTTGTGTATTTAGTTTGGAATATGACATACATTCATTTACTTTGTTTCTTGTAGTGTATTTTTGTTTATATATTTAAGCCTTGGGTAGAATAAGAAAATGAGCATATAATACAAAGGTTACTGCATTTGTATGGGAAAATATGAACTCGTTTTGTAGGATGGACATTCTGCACTCCCAAGGTCATGCAGTATACCCATCCAAAAAATTTGTTCATATTTTCCGATACAGATGCAGTAACCTATAAATCTAATCCTGTAGTGTTAAGTTGGAAGATTTTAGAACCAAATGCCCCTTCCCCTATACACATTATCATTTATCTTCATTTATGTCAGTTGAAGGGTCTGAGGGAGGAGATAGCAGACTATGTTGAGGCAAACGAGGTTCTGAAGGCACAGCAGAAAGAACAGAAGGCCAAGTTTAAGGAGATGGAACAGCATTATGCAGACCAGATCGAGACTGCAACAAGAGAGCTAGAGGAAATACAACATGAAACAGCCACCAGAAAAACCATACTGGATGCCACTAATGAACAGTTGATTCTGAAGGTAGGTTGGATTCACAGTCAAATACCCATACACTCCTACATAAACATCTTTGCTAAAGTTGCATCCATTTATTGAGATAAAGAACAGACTCAAATATACAAGTTTAGTCAAAGTGTACAGAAGTGTACGGCATAATTGTAAAAAGTGTACAGCATAAATGTACAAAAGCGTACTGCACCAATGTATCAAAGTGTACAGCATGAGTGTATAGAAGAATACAATATAAGTGTATAGACAGCTTAAATGTCCAACAGTGTACAGCATTGCTGTATACTTGTATTGCAGAGCACATTATCTACAGCCAGGGATAAATAAGAAAAATTTTATATTGAATGTTAATGACATTATTTGTCCAATAAAATCAAGATTATTTGATTTTTTCAGTTTGTGTATAAAGTAGTGGGTCATGTGCAAACAAAATCTAGTGTCATGCAGTATACATACAGTGGTCCCTTATACAGCCACCCTTTCTGCACCAGGAAAGTGGCCATATAAGACAGGTGGCCTTTCCAGTGGGGGACTATATTTGCAAGAAGTATATGTATGAGTATGTTGTAAGAAATCTGCATATAACTTTAAAATATTTAATATCTTCATTTAAAAGTAACATTAATTATTAAAAGGTTCTTCTCCTAAGAACAGACTTATTTCAAGTTAACATACATTAATAGTTCTTACTCTTAAGTAAGTGGGAAATCTTTGGCATGCACATTGCAAAACAATTCAGAAATATCATTTAAATCTTGGTATATACATGGCTTGGCATTTAGAATCATTTTCTTTCCATTACTCCATTTGCTCCATTTTCCAACTGCTGCATAATATTATCCTTATCAGTTATGATGTTGTTTATTTGAGTATTCCAAACATAAAATTTCCGCCATTGTTGTCGAGTCAAATAACTTTGACTTTTTCTTATAAAGTATTAATTCTTCATTTATGTAATGACATGTTGAAGTTCTACGAAGATTTATTCCTATGTTATTAATTGTTCAGTACTGCAATTTAATCATGCTGCTGATATTTTTGTAGTGGTTGACGAAATACCTTGTTTATAAAGTAAGTGACACATGTACTGTCACACGATTTGTCTGTCTTTTTCTGGTACCCTGTTTTGTTTAAGGTTAATTTCTCTCTCTTTGTTAATCCACAAACTTAATATTTTGCCTACACTGACAATGTTATGATCTTGATAATTACATCCAGTCATAATCATCAAAGATAAGAACTCAGCCACTGTGTGAAGCCCAAAACTCTATCACAACACTGTTGGCAATATTTCCTGTAAACATTGGCGTTTAATGATGTAATATTAATCTTAGAGGTACATATACTTTAGCCAACACTTCTTTCAGTAATGAAAACCTGACATAGGAAAACAGACATCAGTAGAGATAATCGGTTTACTTACCTTACCGTATGAATTAGATGTTGGTTCTGGACACATATTACAATAAAATATGGCTGCTTGTGAGGGGTAAATTTTACAGTTTTGCACTAACATGCTGATCACATTAGAGGGGTGGCCTTTCTGGAGAAGTACTTTTGAGCACAAACTCATCTGTGCCAAGAGATTCTGGCTGTAAAAAGTGGGTGGCTGCTGGTCAGGGGGGCTGTTCGTGAGGGGTACCACTGTACTATTTTAGAATCATGAAACTGGTGCATAGATGCTTCTTGAATAGTATTATTTTTACATTATAAAAGTAGGTAACTATGACCCATTTTTATCCTTCACTGAGGTTTGGTTACATCTTGTGTTATTAGTTCATTCCCTGGGCAGAGTTGATGCTAGGATCATAAGAATTAATAATATGTATTATAGTTAATACCACAATCATACAACGAAAGGTCACTTGACCTATACTGCACCTTTTGCTGATTTTGGTTAACTTCTTGCATTTAGCTAGTGACCACATAATGTTTTCGACTTTGTGTCAACATGTTATCCTGCTTTGAACCGTTAAACTGGGTAATAAAGAGAGATACATGTATACATGACCCATAATTCATGGCCATGCCACTTTTTGTTCGGAGTTAATTTCTTTTGGCACTGTTCAAGGGAGAGACATAAAACTTGATGATTGGATGTTTTTCTGTTAGTACCACATCTTTACAAAAGGAACCAGTTGCCTATATTTCATGTTTACTGGCTTTGGTTAAGGTTTTGAGTTCCATTTGTGAACACGTTTTTTTTTAGCTCAATTGGTCATAGACCAAAAGAGCTTATGGGATGGCCTGGAGTCTGGCTTGCCATTAGCATAACTTCATTATTGTTTCTTCTCCAAACTACATGGAAGGCTGCAATGAAACTTTGCACATTCATTCATCACTTGATCTTGATGGGCCTAAATGAAAATGGTGCTGATCTGACATCCAATATGACCATCATGGCAGCCATTTGATAATCTTGTTATTCCTACTGCGCCTGAATGGATGGTCATAACATTTTGTTGTCACTACTCCCCATGAATGGATGATCAGTATAATGGGATTTTCAGCAAGTCCTAAATGGCAATGGTGTCAGTCATACATCTAATATGGTTGTTCAGTGACTGTCTTAAATATCTTGTTGTCATCACTCCTCTGAATGGATGATCAGTGGGTTTTCACTAAAACACTACTTTGTCATAAATGAAAAGGGTGCCATGCTGACATCCAGTATCCTGTTATCCTTGAAGAACATCAGAGATAGTTAGATAACTCAACAGTTAAAAGGAAAATGATCTTATCTTGACTGAAAATACTTTTCAACTAATAGAGCATTAGTTCCATCTAGAGACTCTTGTTGTGCTTAGTGCCCATACCTACAATCATGAAATTTGCTGAGGTAATGCATCTTAATCATTAAATGTTCATTTTATTCTTGATTGACTCAGAATTTCAGATTTTGATATTTGGATGCATTTCTGTTAGTACTACATACTTGCAACTAAAGATGGCCACTGTTAATAGAACTTAATGCTTTACTTAGCTTTAGGTTAAGAATTTGTACTTAGATCATGATTTACATTAAGTTTGCATGATGTACACATAATATCCAACTTAAAACGCCACATAATTAGTAGTAAAAACAAATATCGCTGGTAAACTGTTTATATTGAGGTTATACAGAGTTTTTTGTGCTAAGATTGCCGTAACAAGTTTACTGACGTTTTTATGTGTGTGAATGAGCAGACAGCAGAACTTTGGACAGTATGCACTTTGTAAGAGACCTCAGTTACAGTGGCTAGTCAATAATCATCTTTGGCCAACCTATTTTGCATTCATGCCCAAATACCAAGTAAATGTTGTTGTTTGTTCCTCAGCATGGTTGCCATAACAACAAGAGTTGGTAACAGGACAAATATATTGTGTATCAACACTTGGCATTTATATATTTATTTATGATTTTATCTTTTGAGGAAAAATTGTCAGGCTGGTAAAATATGCACATTATATCAAAGTTAGGAGATTGATCATATGGCTTATGTTCTTATGATACTACAGATGCCTACCAAGTGAACTGGTCATCAGAAAGGTGAGCAGTATCAGGCCCACTTGGGCCGCTTGTTTTGTTTTCATTAGGATAGTTATTTTGATGAATAGACCTTCAGATTTAAATCAATGTTTCATGAAATATATTCTGTAACATGTTTGACTAGAGCTCATTTTCTAAAAAAAATATGTAACTTTTATTTAATGAAATTAACTTGAAAAATCAGCCTTATCAAAATCCACCTGTATAGGAGGGATTTTATATATATATGTGTGTGTGTGTGTGTGTGTGTTAAAAATCCAAATCACACACACACATACATACATACATACATGCATATATATATATATATATATATATATATATATAAACTTGAACAGTTAGCTTGAAAGTTTGGTTTGATATATATCTGCCATTTTGGTGGCATATTATACTGTGAACCCAATTGGTCTGCCTGTCTATTACTGTTTTCCTGTTCCATATGATAATTTCAGTTGTATAGTATGCACCTCCTGTAAACATTATGGATAGCTTGTACATAGTGTAAGGAAAAACTTTGATTTTGAGGTCAACGTCTCTAAGGTCAAGGTCACTTTGAGTGACAGAAGACAAATGGTTTCTGCACAATCACTTAGGATCTCCACATATACAGCTACCAAACTTTGTGGAGCTCCAGCACTTTGGTCAAGGAAAACTCTATCAATTTTGGGGCCAAAAAATCTTATGTCAAGGTCACTGTGATTAACAGAACAAAAATGGTATCAGCAGAAAAAATTTAGTTTTCCACTATCTACAATTTCCAACCTTTATGGATGGCTTGTATTTGGAATAAATATAAACTTTAGGGTCAGCAAGTCATGGTCACTTACTGAAACAAGAAAAACAGTCTCTTCACAAAAACTTGGTTCTTCACCATCAACACATCAAACTTTATTGATGGCTTTCACTTGGGGCAAAGAGGAACATTCCTGCTTTTGGGTAAAGATATAAAAGGTGAAGGTCACTGGGTGAAAAAAGAAAAATGGTTACATAATAATCTGAATTCTAGATAACAGACCTGGACTAAACATTATGACTAACATGTACTTGCAGTAAGGAAGAAGCCTTTTAATCTTGGAGTCAAAGGTCACAAGTCAAGGTCACTCAGAAAGTAGGATAATGGATTTGGCATAAAAACTTTAGTTCCAGACAACCACTTATATCTTTTAAGGTTTTTCATGTCATACTTTTATCTTTTGCTTTATATTTATTTTATCTTATAAATTTGGAAGGGTTTCTCTTCCAGAATTTGTGTGTGGTTAATTTACAATCTTCAGACTTTAGTGGGCACCATATAGCCACTAATGTGCTGAGGTGCTGTAAAATATTACTTCATACATACATACATACATACATACATATATACATACATACATACATACATACATAAGCTGAAGAGGGCTTACTTGTAACATATGGAGGTCTATTGATTTGGGAGTCAAACTGTCAAAGGTTAAGGTTAATGTGTCACAAAGAAAATTTAGGTCTGCAGAATAACTTTTATTCTAGAGTAAGTTCCTTGATCAAACTTTGGATGGCTTACATTTCAGGTAATGAACCAACCTATATATTCTGTGATCTGGAGGGCTGAGGTTTAATTAGAAAATGATGATTTCGGTTGCTTGACAAAAGTCAATGATCTCCAGCATCAACCATACCTAGACTAATAAATCATACCCCAAACCTGTACTGATATTGTTGGGTGATTAAGGGGTTCTGTCTGCAACACATCAGTACACGTATCAGTCATTTTTAGAGACTTACTGCTGTTTCTCATGCCTCTAGAGTTTTGATTAGCTGATGGAGATTTTCAGCTTTAAGTACTGCTTATTGCAGGATCAAGTGTGATATTTGACAACTTTGAAATCTGTGTGAAATAACACAACTCTGCCTCCTGTTTGTATTTCAAATTACTGGGATATACATGCATATAATCTGCTGTTCTATTAATATGAAGATTATGATTCTATTACTCAAGTGTATGTAGCTATTTTAATGTCATGTGATGAATTTCTCATCCTGTGAGAACTATCATGGTTCAGCAATTATAAAGAGGGCTCATTAAACCACCAGTTTTGTAATTTGATGAACTGTGAGTCACATGACAAGATATTCATGAGATGATGTCACATAATAAATCAACAGAGGCTTCGAGTCTCGTGAATGCATGAAGTTGCATTGATTTCTCAATATTTCTAGAACAAAGTGGTGATGTAGATGTAGGGCTGTTGTATTATATTAGTCATCAAACATCAGATTTAGTCCAGAAATATGTTGTATAAAAATGGTACTAGCAGTTGTCTCATTTGGCGCTTAGCATTAAGAGGTGAGTGCTATGACAGGTTGGCCTGGTGTCAGGATAATATTACTGGGTGGGACATCATGCTAAGTATCTGCAGCATGATGCCCCAGTGCTAGACATCACTATAAACTGCCGACATCGTAGCGATATGACTACAGAATTGTTAAAGCTTCATAAAAAATTCAAATCACACATACACATGCCGAAAATATGTTGCACAGATTGCTGAAATATTCTTTCTACTGACCATAACTCAAGAGACAAAACGTACTGGTACATGTCTATAAATAGTTGGCGTGTTGTGCACTATTGTGTTGCAGGCAGATCTGTCTGTAACAATCGCTGTTTCATGAATAGGTTAGATCATACTTCCAAACAACCCATCAGTATCAGAATAGGTTTGGGAATTGATTTTTTGGGACCAAAACATACACTGCCAGATCCTGCATTGAGGATTATTTATCACAAGGCATACATGTCATGTATTTTTCATGGTACTGTTGTTTAAATTTGGAGACTCATAACTTTAACAATTTTACAGGATTCTGAGATAGCCAGACTTCAGGCTAAGATATCTGGCCTTGAAAGGACTATTGGTGCCTTGAGAGCAGCAGAGAACTTTAGTTTCTCAACCTCTCGTGACCTTGGCAGAAATGGACATCAGAGTAGGAATTCTGATCAAGGAAGTATAGTAACAGACGTTTCTGTGACTGTTCCTGGCTCCCCAAAAGATGGACAGGATCACCAGATTCAAATAAGACAGCAGTTTGAATTTCAGGAGAATAGTGGACTTGGGATGGGTGACAGTGGGCAAACAAGGTTTGAACCCTCTGGTCCTGTAAGGGTCATAAATTTTTCTGACAATGAGGAAAACAATTCATATCATGGGGTATATAGACCTAAACCACTGATGCTGAATAGTGCTGAGGTGCAGCAGTCTGAAAACTGGTCAGTCGTGCATAGTGGGACTTCACCAGAATCAGTGATAAATTCTGCTCAACATGGCAGTCAGAGTGCTTTTTCAAGGGTTGTTAAAGGAAAAAAGTCAGCTCTGGAACAGGAGGAATATTTTCCCGGGGAGAGAGAAGAAGGTCAGTTATTTATGAAGACAGATTAAGTTTACTTGAATGCAAAACTTCTTCAAATAATGAACCCATCATAAAATCTTATAGGATCGATTAAGAGCAAGTACAGATAAATTTCATTTGTGTTATTGCCATGTCCATTTAAGACCAGTATTGCAGATGTCATCATGGTAGCTTCAGATGTGGACTAGATTTTTGTCAATGGGAAAACAATGAAGAAAAGGGGTAGGTGCTGTAAGGGTCATTTTCAGCCAATACTCAGATCCAAATGAAACTTGTATAAACAAAATATGCCCCTGTCTTTTCCTTAAATATGTATTTGATTTCTATCCAGGACCGCTTTTAATACATTTATTGTCAAGACGATCAATGAACTGGCACTGGTTTCTTATTATATAATAAATGGGTCTCCAGAATGGATGGTATGAAAAACAAAAATTACAGTAAGATAGATTAATACAGATGTATTTGTTCTATCATGCAATTCTTCCCTTACCAGTTATCTTATCACCAACATCATTACTGTGGCATACCCACTTAGAACTCAAGATCTCTTCTATTTTTTTTTTCAATATATGATATTTATCTCTTAAGCTTTTCTAATCAGGCAACGGCCCTCAATTTTGTTTTGTAGAAAATTGTGCCATATTATTGGATTTATTTCCCCAGAATTAAAATTTTATATTAAATGACTTGGAAATATATGCTGGTGTGTTATAAATATACAGTTATACACCATAGCATTATATCTTTATGTCATTTGTACTCTGGAACCCTTGTACTAAAACTAAACTAGATCATATGGCATTGAATTTCCAGTTGACATGGTAACATTTTTGTTTTTAAGCATGTAAACATAGAACTAAACTTTTAAAAGACATACACTTCTTTTATATTAATGTTAGAATAAACAATTAAACTGGAAAATCGCAAAATTTCTGTTGTAAAATATTTCCAAAATGTTGTATATGTGCATCAATATAGAATTCATGCATAAGAAGAATTTATGTACCTTCACATGTATCCAAAGGAACATGCATGCACATGCTGAAGTATGCACAAACAAAGAGTCCAGAGTCATCAAGAATTTTAAAAGAGGATGTTTACTGAAGGATAAGAAGACTTTTCTACCAGTGGTGAGGTCCACAATCAAACTTTTAATTTATAATTTGATTTGGAAGGAATGCAGGAGGTATGATATACAGTCTCAACTGATTTTGACAATCTACAAGCACATATACAACACACATATACATTTTAAGTTATAAGATAAAAGAAGACAGCTCTATAACATTCAAAACCCAGCAACTGAACACTGGCAGAGATGTGACAGATAGACCCCAAAAGGCTCTGTCCCTTCCAGATTGTTTTTTTCAGCATGGCCTTTCTCTCTCTCTCTCTCTCTCTTTCACACACACACACACACAAAAATGATCAGGAGCAAAATGTACTAATCAGCATCAGGAAACAGTTGAATGATAAACAATAATGAGCTTGATAATGGCAAATGTAAGCAACCAGTTGGATAGCAGTATTTAAAAAACAAATTGCTTTCAGTGTTATTTTTAAGCTAATCTATGGATAGATTATACAAGAAAGAGAGACAAAAAGAAAGAAATAGTGCAAGGGGAACACACTTAACTCAGTGAAGGAAAAAATAAAAGAAAACTTGTTTATATATATATATATATATATATATATATATATATATATATATATATATATATATATATATATATATATAAATCTAAAGAGAATAATCTTTTTCTCCCTTGGAGGCTAGAACTATTGACTTATAATTTAGTGATAGCTGGAAAAAGCCATGCATTTTACCTCTACACCACTTGGATTCCATAAAATTGTTGACAGGCAAATTGTTGTATATATGTAGCTTGTTGCCATGTGTGGTTCATTTGGATAAAATCAGTTTTCTCTGAAAAATTCTATTCTTCCTTTTAAATGAAAAATGTTTTATACATGCCTTTGCATTACAAGTAGGGTAAAATTGGTAACACTGCAGTATATTCCTTTGTTCAATAAATACTTCTCCAAAAACTACAGGATTCAGTTTGTTTTTCTTCTGTTTTACTGTCAGCTGGAGACTGAAATATAGTTTTCAGCAGATGATAATGTGAAGTTGTGCACTGAAGTAATGCATCAAATATTAAAGAAAGACTCTATTATTATTTGTATTATCATTCTGTTATAGTTCAGACCCCATTAGTTAAATAATATCATAAACTGCTTTTTGTTGTTGTGAGTTGACTTCCTGCATGCATGTCTTATATAATTAATTTACCTTCAGCTCAGTGTTCAGAATGTCACAAAGCACGAGCAGAAAAAAGGAAAACAATAATACAAATGATATTTGAATGTCAGTTTCTGTTTTAAATAAAAGAAGAGAAAATAGGTCTTTTGTGATATTTTGTACTTGAATTTTATGGCCCATATGGCAAGGGGAGCTAAGAACATGGTTTGCCTTATTTGTCTTTTCCTTAAGGAAGAGCTCAAACAAGAATACATTTGAAATTTTTAAAAGATTTTTATGGTTTTAAAAAAATGTCTTCTGTCAAAAAATAAAATGTGTTCTCAATTACTTTAGTAGTTTTAAGGTGTTTTGCAAATGCAGAAATATGGCAAAATTTGCTGTTTTTGACAAACATACAAAATTAAATGTTTTATTCAGTATTTCACTATACCATATGTATACATGTTACAAAGGACATATAGTCATTATGTCAGAATGATTTGATGCATTAATTGTAGCAGATATGTCAGTTTAGATGTAGTTAATACTTGATCTTTGTTAAAGATGCAAGATACTAATGAACTCTGATAAATTTTATCGTTTTTAACATGGTCCACATGCAGGAACCAAAACGATATTCTAGTAAAAGATTATTCATGCATATTTGTATATTCTTTAAAAAAATAAATTCGGTTGCTGCATGTGGACCACCTGAACTTTTTTAAAATAGCTCCAATTTTAGCACAAAATGGCTATTTTATAGCAAAGTATGATGTCATGAGCACGTGAATGTGTTGTTATTGTTGTTGTTGTTGTTGTAGGGCTTAACACCATTTTTCAGGACACGATAGGCTATACATGGCGGCCAGTATTAATGGTGGAGGAAGAAACCGGGAAATCCCCGGAAAGAACCACCAACCCACGAGACACATGAATGTGACATCATATCAAATAATTTTTCAAAAATTAATTGCAATTTTAAGTTTTGCAAATGTTGATACATTTTTTTAGCATGGTTTTGTCAGGTCAACAATGTTTTTAAAAAATTGTGAGATTTTTGGCCCTTATAGTACCTACCCCTTTATCAAGGATATTTAAAAATAGTAATTTAAATTAGTTAATGCAGAATTAAAACTGAGCTACTGGTAATGAAATAAATACCTAGAATAAACAAATAAATTGAAAACACATTTCCTTTTCTTATGTGGAATTCAGCAGGTCCTTGTAAGTCATTGATTCCTAGTGACCTAACCAAACTCTCTAGGCCAGTTTCACCTATACAAGTCTTATATTAAGTCCAGACTAAGACATATGATTGGTTAGTTTAAAGACATATGTACATTTCAACCAATCAGATTGCTGTATTCTAAAATTAAATTTAAGTGTTGACTTTACCTTTGGTTCAGGGTTCCCATGCTGCCGGGAAATTGGGAAAAAAGTCAGGAGAAATGATAATTTTTTTCCCAACTGTGAAAAGTCCATGAATTTCGCAATTATTGATGAAAGTCAGGAAAAACCCAGAAATTTTCCACTTGATGCCCAAAACAAGTAATTGAGTCGTAACTAAACTGATCGTGAGTTAAATTTATCGAGTTCTAACCAGAATATTAGGAGGGTGCAGTATCGATCATTAGGGTGCTTGCAGTAAATATATGCTGGATTAGATTCATCTAGTAGACTTTTATTTTCAAAGTCAGCTTGATATCCGTATCTTTCCTTACATGGAAGGTATAAAAACCAGTCTAGCATCACTTGAGGCCAATATTGTGGTGGCAAAGCATAGCTGCTTACCAGATGGCCTAGAAAACTTTAAACGTTGTTAGATCGAGTGATACATGCATGAAATCGATATGAAAATTACTTATTTTCTCAGAAATTGTGAGTATTAAAATTGTTTTGTCTTTAATCTGCTGAAAGACCAGATAAAACTACGGCGTTGATGAAATATGACCTGGTACTCACGATTTGCTTTGCTAATGGCATGAGTACACAAATCTAACAACCCACATTTTCATTTGTTGTAGAGAAAAAAATAAAAATAAAAATAAAAAAATTAAATGAAAGTCTTATACTGGTTGTAATAAAAATACAAAACGAAAGAACACAAAATTTCCATATTTATATATTCTGAGAACAACTTCTGGAGTTTTGTTTTATCACGTGACTACCACATTGACATGTACTCTCTGCTTGATAAATCAGACTGGCACGATTGCTGGTTTTTACAAAAAGTATCTGACTTTCATTTAATATAATTGAATTTCTGTACAATAACATTAAAAAGGAGTTTTTGTTGATATCATGTGACTATTGGACTTCCGATGTCGTCGTTTGAGTTCTGTGAAGTTATGTGACTAGTAATGCAAATGGCGAGTACCGGGTCAGGTTTCATCTATGCCGTAGTTTCGTCTAGTCTGTCAGAGGATTAAAGACATAATGATTATAATACTTGCCATTTCTGAGAAAATAAATCATTTTCCTATCAATTTCATGCAGGCATAAGTCGATATAACATAAGTTTAATTTTTCTAGGCCTGCTGGTAAGCAACTAGCATATGTCGCTACTGCACGGTGGCGGCAAATTCCAAATTTTCGATATGCAATTGCAATGACCCCACACCCCAACCTAAATATCCAAATATGAAAAATGGAGTGGGAATATTTGGAGGAAACCCGGATTAGAAAACGGACTGCTATTCGTTTTAAGCCAAATTTGTAGTCCAAATTGTTGAATCTCAGAGCTGAAATGAGAAATTGTCGTCCCTTGTATTATATATTAAAAAACGATATGACGATATGAGCCCCTGTATCAATACAGGTTTGGGGACTGGTTTAGCAAATTCCAAGAAGACAAGTTGATTTTACAGAAAATTCAGCCCTTGTTTATACAACAGTATATAATTTTGAAGGTCTTATTGTCAAAATTTAAATCAACCCTTTTTGAAAATGTTTTTTAAATGTTGGATTTTTAACCAGATCATCTTAAAGAGATTAAGTTGTTTGATAAATCATGTTTGGGGTTTTATTGGCACAGATAAATTCAGGGTTAAACTCTTTTCGTTACAAGACAAGATTCTAATTATTTGCATGTATTGTTTTTTTTAGATGCATATATATATATTACTATAGAATACTTTAGAATTAAAGGTTTGAAAGGCAACAAAACTAATTTATGTTCGTTATGTTGTTCTTACTTAGCAACATAATGCAGGTCAGCAAAATAATGTTAGAATTTTTATTCTGTACATTGAAATGACTTTACATGCCAATTTATAGGAATATAATTAAACTTGTTTCATGTGATACATTTTGTGGTTTTGTACATGACCATCTTTTCTGACTTAGATGTTTTGGAGAGTCTTGAAAGAGAAACATCTTTAGATTTAGAAAATGCAAGTTTTATAATCTAAAATGTTCTTTAATTCCATTCAGTAATGGTCATATGTGAACCTTGAAAAACTTTATTTCATCCTGGAAAAACCCTGGGAATGACCTGGAAATTTATCTTTAGAAAAGCGTGGGAACCATGTTTGGTTGTAAAATCCAGTGGTATCAGGAAGACTACTTAACTTCAAAGTCTGTGAATATTTAGTACAGTGCATGTTATATGAATATTTCCTTTGTCATTTTGTAGCTTTTTGTAATGTTCAAACACTTATAGGATAAATTATTTCTGTCATTGTTTTTCTTAGGAATTACCATTTTTCTGGATTTTGATCACAAATTCAGGGGGTTTTTTTCCATTACCATTCTTACTAATTAATTGCAAGCTTTTATTATCCTCTTTCTTCAGACCCAGATACAGCTGTAGGGTACTACACTCAGCGTCCTGGTGAAACCACGGAGCTGTTGTCTCCACGCAAAGACAAAGAGCTTGATATTGATCCTGAGCAATGGTAAGTGAGATTTACACATATTTCACCAACTATTCAACACTATTTTAGCATTGTTGAAAATTCTGTAAAGATTTAAAAAAACAAAGAGCTGTGACAGTTATAATCATATACATTGTCTATTCTAATTGCTTGTCAAGTAAACTGTCGATTGTTTTAGATTTTTCTTATGTAGCATAATTTCTGTATTATCATTTTGTCCTCCGTTTTTCTCCTTTGCCATCATCATCTTCATCTATTTTAAATTAAGCTTGAGTGGCTACTTATTTTTTCCTCTTCTTGGACTTTAGTGGCAACCTGAATATTCCAATGATGTATATAGTGGCGACCTGAATATTCCAATATCCCACTAAGCTTTATGCATCACTCCCTTGATAACTCACAAATCTGCTTATAATGCAGGGTCAGTTGTGGATCCCATTTTTCTTTACTAGAAAGTACCCAAAATTTGACCCCTATTTGTTGAAAATGAAGAAAATCGCAATAAAAATTGGTAACTGAAGCCTTGATATATCGCTCTTTCTGTTGTCGAAAATGGTTGATATGACCTGGAAATATGAGCCAATGTTATGAAATTATCAACTTTTAATAAGAAGTCATGTATTTTGCTAAAATTTCTTTCCAAACAACATTCTTGGTACAGCATAAATAACTATGCAACGAAATTTTGATCAATGAAAATGTCACTAATGCCTGCTTGAGGCATCAATTTTATAAATAAATACCATATAAATAAGTTGTTGTTTTTTTTATCAATCGAAATTCAAGCATTGGTTCTATCATTTAGTTTGGTTTAAGTGTAATGATTGTAAATGTGCCCAGTTATATTCAGATGTGAAATATTCCAATCTACCATAATAGCTATGTCCGCAAGTATTTCTGTGAGAACCTAATTAAGTGCCGACCTTGTTTTGATACCTGATTGCACAAGTATTTGTTGCATTGTTGCAATGAATTAAAATCTGACCTTCTTGTATTACCACATTAATTACATCTTTTATATCAAATAAAGTGGATGGAATACATGAAAAGTTAAAATTCATACAAATCTAGCCTGCGTAAGAGCTAGCATGACCCGGTAGTGTCAGGTCAATTCAGTTCTTTTGTGAATGTAATATAATTAAACTACCTTATATTTTAAATTAGCATACTCATTCACAAATGTGATCAAAGATAGAAAGTTAACCAAGCGAAATGAATACTTGATGAAATAAAATTCTGGTTCGCATATATGGTTTATTAATAAGAAGCTAGTTTCGGAGTTTGTAGTTGTAATTCCTGAATTGGCACTCGGAAATTTCCTCATGGTTGAGAAGTTTTACTATTAAAAAGAGTTTCGACATTGAAGGCTGTTTCATGAACTAAATGTTCTTGGGGGTTTTTTTAATAAAAGGAATCTTGTTTGAATTTAAATCGGTAAATAGTCTGGTTCTCTGATTGTTATGATCATTGCATTGCATTCCACAATAGTAGAGAGCAAAGCAAAGAACATATGGAGTAAGAAACCAGACTACTCAACAACAACATAAAGCAGTGATGTAATACACAATGTTTTCACGTACACATGAAGGATTGCTGAAACCAGTTGGAATAATGTTAGCAATCTCTCAATGGTTGCTCATCTTGAAAATAAATGTCAATATTTATTTTTAAAATAAAAATGAGTAACTTCGATGCATAAATCACTTTACTGACAATTATTCCCAACATGATTTTAAAACAAGTATTCAGCCATTAAACAGACCATCCCCCCACCCCCTGGTTTTATTGATCACCATTGAGGATGGCATCATTTCATGTTGTTATGGACATCCCTCGATAACTCGCGCCCTCACTTATAGTGCAGTCTATGTTTTTGGACCCCATTGTGTGTGCGTTGTCGAGGGAGAGGTGTAGCAAGTTTTGTGTCACTATTGAAGACCTCATAATTTTATTAAATTTCATGGGCTGTATCTTTAATACATATAAAGGGGGGTGCATATTTAGGTGTGGCATCCATTAACTGAATCCAGTTCATGTAATGCATTATAACACATGGATTCCAGAGTTTTCGGTAATAAACCTGTATGCACTAGCATGCAAATTAGATCTCTCTCTCTCTATCTCTCTCTCTCTCTCTCTCTCATACATATACCACATAGTTCTCACTTTTGCTCTCTCTTTCATACAGATACCACACAAGCATGTAGACTTGCCTCCTTTCAGCTCATGCTAGACATTTTAATGCAGTTTATTGTAAATAGATGTTATTTTCATCCCTCAGCTTAATAGAGATACAAGAACGGCTGAGGTCAAATGAGTTAAGACAGCAGGAGATAGACAGGCAGCTACAGAGCTTAGATATGTCTGAAGATGATACATCCGATAGGTGACACCTGAACAACTCTGGATTAATACATAATTTAGCACTTTCCTGAAGAAATACATGTACAGGGGAGATAACTCTTGAGAAAGTAAACCTGAAAAAGAATTATTGTAGTGAGTCAGATTTGTTCCAAGTACTCAGAAATCCATTTGTCAAGAACGTGATTTTGGCTCCAGAAGAGAATAAAAGATACAAGTACAGAAAATTGTATATGCTGTGTTCTATTTTGAGTTTATCTTTGAAGACAATGTTTCATGTAATGGAAAATTCAGAAGTGAGAAACAGATGGAACTATTCTAAAAATTGCTTACATTCTGATATGTGGATATATCTAAACAGTGCTTGCTCATTAAACAAAAGAAGTGTTTAATTTGCATATCTGGAGCGATCACTGCTGATATGCTCCAGTGACCACTTGGGTAGGAAACACCTGGCACTTTCCGCCTAAGGCAGATGACAGTTAAATACAGGGCATTTATGACATTTTTCTGGGGAAATTAGGATGGCCATTATGACCAGATGGCCACTGAACACAGGTGATCATTAGGACTGGTTTGACTATATTTCCATGCAAAAAAAACTTTGGATTAAACTGATTAACTCTGAAAAACAATTCACATATTGCATAAACAAAGGTGACTGGACCTTGTTCAATGTTTATTGTGTACAGTATGTGATCAATGTACATTCTAGCCCTTGTATTGTCCAGAACATGTATTTAATGCTGGTTTAATGTTGCCTATATTAACAAAGATAATCAGCTTGTATGCAGGTTATTTGGGGTGGGTGAGTTGTTTTTGGTGTTTTATGGCACATCAACACTTAGAAGGTTATATTGTGCTGAGGCAAGCTGATTTAAGTGCATTGCCAAAGAATTACAGTGATAGCTGAGCTGAGCTGATGGTAGAAATCAAACTGGTCACATGTTCAGTGCCTTAACCACTTATCCACCACAGGCCCCCATGCCAGAATTAGAGAAGGAGCCACAGTAACTTAGTGGTTTGTTTGCTTGACTCACAGCAATAGGGTTCAGGTTTGAATCTTACCATCAGACCAGCCTGGATCAGTTACCATGTTGCATTCTTGGTCAAAGTACTTTGCTCCAATTCCCTTGGCACTAAATAACCTACTTGTGTAGCTTTGCCAGAAAGCACCAAAACCAAACCAAATCAGAATTAAAGAACGCAAAAGTATTAAAACAATTTACCAAAAGGCACATGTGAAGAATCAGATCTAATATACACCAAATATAATTGCAACCAAGAATTCCATTGCCAAACAGTGGCAAACTACTAATGAGTAAACTGCCACTGTAAACAACATTAAATGACATTTGATTGTTATATTGGTGTTTTATGTAAAGTTACAGATTGATCTCACTGAAACTATGACTATTATAAACTTTTGGATAATTATTATTGTGTTTTAAATGGATTTAAATTTGAAGACTTTTCTAGAAATTGTTCTCATTCTTAACTTTATTATGTTGTCTTACCAGCTAAAGTAAAGCTTGATACATAGGTATCACATTTTTGTTGGCAATGGTATTGTCATAATCATCTAAGATTCTTTGACGAACGTTTTGTGTTCATGTTTTTGCAAGTGGGGTATTAAAGCACAAAGTGCGAACACTTTCTGTGGAACCATTGTCATAAAATAAATCCTGTTATGATACACAAGTCCAGACTATATTAAGTCGATATTTTAATGCGACATTTGCTATTGCCATGTATAAATTACCTTTTTCTTAGTGTTTGCCATTGCCAGCATATTCATATGAGAAAATGAAAATATGAATCAGTCTGTGTCTACATTCACTTTTACCTGTTGTATATGTAAGATCTGTTATAAATTTGTTTTCAGTTATTTTCTTTTATTTTCTCAATATATTTGCAGTCCTTATGCTCTGTACCTTTTGTATATGTCTATTGTGAATGATATTAAAATTTATTTATTGGATCAAAATTATTTTGTTTTAAATTAAATAACTTGCATATTGATACATTAGCACATCTTCAGAGATACAAGTTACATCTCTTTCTAGAGATCATTTGGAATAAAAATACAGCAAACTTAACTGGCTTGCTATTAAAATTTGTGAGAAAAAAAACCTGCACAAAATGAGCAGTTTTTCTTACCCAGTGCAAATTAGTAATGAAATACACAAAAATTTTCTCAATATATAGCAAATGTTAAATATAAAAATTCATTTGAAAAGTTATTTTAACCTGTAAGTACTAAGGACTGATACATAGAGATCCTTTTTCCTCAAAACCCTTGACCTTGGGGGCTCTTCTTTTCATAAAGAACACAAATCTAAATAGCAGGGTCAGATTGGGTGGGTGGGATCAGTGTCAATATCCTTTTCTTTAAACTCATTTTTGTCAAATACTTCAAATCTTTGTTTAGATCCACTAAATAAATGTACATCATAAACCCATATCACAAAGAAAGTTGGTATGCTTGTGATGGCTAGAAATAACATATGCAGGTCTGTTATGTTTGACTGTTTTATTATTTACCAATGAAATAAGAAACTCTCTGAATTGATCATAGACCCATTTTAGTAATGTTATCAATTATAATGTAAGACAGTTGTCGTTTATGTAATAATGACCACTCCAGTGGCCTAAGTGGTTAGAGCATCTGCCTAAGATACTGGAGGTCGCGGTTTCGAAATCCGGCCAAGTCCTACCAAAGACTTAGAAAAATTGTACTAGCAGCTGCCTTGCTTGGTGCCCAACATTAAGAGGTTAGTGGTTAGTGTTAGGACTGATCAACCTGGTGTCAGGATAATGTGACTGAGTGGGACATGATGCTACATATCAGCGGCATGATATCTCAGCGCTTGACATCAATATAAACTGCCATGCTGCAGACATCGTAGCAGTATGACTGGAAAATTATTAAAGCTACATTAAAAAAACAAATTACACACACACTCATATACTTAATGCCATTTGTCTGCACAGGTTGTACATGGCTGCCAATATAGTTGGTGGAGGAAGAACCTGTGGATTACCACCAACCCACAGGAAGCTACTGGCAAGCTTTCTCACATTGACACATTGGCTAAGGCAGTGGCTTAAACCCAAACAGACAAAGGTGAGATTTCAGTGATTGCTTTAGACCACTCGGCCACCTGGATCCCAATGTTGTAAGACAGCAAAATGTTGTCAATGCTGATTTTTTTTTATACAGTTGTGCAGTTTTCGATATTGCAACCAATAATGAAGGCACACAAATTTAGTAGATGTTACTTCAGAGAATTACATACCTGTAGCACTAGCATCTGTACCCTTGTGTGTGTCTGTGTGTGTGTGTGTGTGTTCCATCTACCGTCTATTGTATATATGATACTAATTAGTAATTCAATATGGGTCACATTTGCCCAGCAGAATGAAAAGAATTTTTCAATGAATTCACTGAGAAGAAAAACAGCTCAACAAACTTCAACCCATTAGTGTGCAGAGAATCTTTTCATAATTCCCTTTCCAAAGAAGTTGGAATGTTTATATTTTACCCTATTGTTCTTGTTCTTACATTCATTTTTATGTTCATTTCTTTCTTTTTCTCCTGATATCTTGGACTTTATTTAACTTACATTTGTGAAAATGGTCTGTGGATGCAACAGAGAGTAACTAAGTCATAATATTACATCACTGACCTCATTTTCATACCTGGGTGACATGTATTTTCAACTGTTTATTCATTAAACCCATGTTATCTCCATTTCACCCACTTTCATGAAATTGGTCAGTGTATACATCTCAAAGTAAGTAATCCTACCATATGTAGTAGGTCACTGTGACCCAATCATGATGTTTGACTAGCATTGTATTTTTTCAACTGCTCATTATCTCAGTATCTTGTGTCGCATTTCACCTACACAATAATTGGCAAGTGGATGTATCTCAAGAAAGGTAATTAAACCACTCTAAAACCAGGTCAGTGTGACCTGAATTTCATGTTTGAATAGCCTTTGTATTTTCTGCTGTTGCACTATCAATATTGTGGACTGTATTACACTGAAAAAACGTAAATATTATGAGCCACTATGGTGTCATGGGGAAATATGTTCTAAACATCTGATAGTTTAACATTAAGACCTACATCTACTCACCAACAGTCACACCTTCCAACCAACCCATGTTACTGACCAGCAGCCACATCTCCTGACAAATACTCACATGTACCAGCCAACACCCATACTAACCATTACATTGTTACCAACACACATACCTGCTGCCCTGCACATGATGTTCAAGAGAATGTAAAATAGCAGGTAAGAAGAGTAATACTTTTAACAGACAAAAACAGTCCTACAACTCCAAACCAACTCATTCACACCAACATGCCATCACACACTTCATTCTATCAGACTAAAATATAAAATGGTAGAGTGGTTTGATAGACATATCGTTATGCACACATAATACAAATAGCTTTGAAAATCGCTGAGTAGTGTTGTCTTTCCTGAAAAATCTGAGTTAACTTGAAAATGGTTGTTTAAGTTAGTGAGTTCAGTACGTTCCTGAATCGATACCACACTTTCTGATGCCCAGTCATCATAAGCATCGTCTCACAAAGGGACCACATTCAAGAACTCACACAAAGTAGCCTTAAATTTCCACATATGCTTGTTTGATCCACTGCTGTCGGTTTGATGACTTCGACCTTCCAGCAAACTTTCAGTTACATGATATACTTAATATAAAATAATATGGTAGAAATTTCACACTGGTCCACATTCTCTTGTTGGTCAGCTCGAGAGCGGATGACAGCTAGCGAATGCACCAATTTATATAGATTGACAGATTAAGCACAAGTCCTACTCCTGCGGACTATCAATGTGATTACTATGATATACAGCTTTCATTTCTTAAACTAGAAAATTACTAATTTATGCCAAATGTTTCCTCTCTCTCTCTCTCTCTCTCTCTCTCTCTCTACTATATATATATATATATATATATATATATATATATATATATATATATATATATATATAATGTGTGAAGTAGAGAGAGAGAGCAGGGAACAAACCTTGGTCGTACAATATGTTGTCAGATTTGTAATTCTTTTCTTTTCTCCGAACCATATACTGGCAGATTGAAAGGTTTGCAGACGTACTATGTTCAAAACATGAATTCCAGTGTGAAGATAAAAGTTTAGAAACCGGTGTCAATGCTTCATCTGATTCTTTGTTGTTACGTGTCTAACACCATTTCTTTAGCACATGATAAGTTATATGTGACAGCCAGTATATGTGGTGGAGGAAGAACCTGGGAAAACACCGGGAACCACAGACCCATGGGAAGCAACTGGCAAACCATCTCACATACCCACGCTGGCTGAGGCTGAGACTCGAACCCATGCGGACAGTTGTTGCTATGGGATTTAATGCCATTTTTCAGCACAAGATAGGCTATACATGCCGGCCAATATCTATATCTGTACGTAGCAGAAACCAATATTAGAGTTCGCATCTTAGTAGCTCCTGAGGAGTGCTGACTTGAAAGCTTCCTCTGACTTGGCGTTCACAATACTCTCGTTGAGTTGGTCCCAAAGCACAAAAGTTTTTATAAAGATAGAGTTTCTGAATTGTTTCATATTCAAACTTTTAACAGCAAAACATGTAGAATTGTTAGTAACATGATTGCCCACAAAGTTTTTGGTTTCAAAGTCTGTGTGTGATTTAGATTTTATGCGTCTTAAGGGAGGCAACACATGAAATCCAATGGATGTCGTTACGACAAAGCACCGATATAGCTATTCAATCAGCCAAGGTGTAGATAGGGTTATTGGAACCTTGGCTAGCGAAGATGTTCTGAATTATGTTCAAAGACTCTTATTGTCTCACTGGCAACAGACTAAGCATGTTAGAGTCAAATCACCAGAGGGTATTTTTAGGGGGAAAAATTTATATCAGTTTATCTTGCACAGCAAATGATTTAAGAAGCTCTTTATCAAATAGAGCACAAGTATAGATTCAAACACCAAATATATATGCCACCATGTATTGCGTGTCTTGTGCTGCAAACTGGTGTTAAACAACACAATACCAACAGTGAAACCGTCCACCTAAGGGAAGCTACTGACTACCTTTCTCACATGGACATAGAACACAATTAATTTTACTATATATTCTCTACATTTGTTTCTCAGTACTGTACTGAACTTTCCACTGTGTGACAATCAATACAGATCATATGCTAATCTAAAATACCTTCAAAGATGACTTCACAGTGAAGGTCTTGTCAGACGTTCACCGGTATTTTTTTGAAAGGCTGGATTGTAAACAAGGTATAACGGTACCAACTGTGCAACCCCAGTTGGGCGGAGCTTAAGGTGTAGGGAACATTGTATTCAGAAATAAACAACAAAACTAGCCGACCGCTCCGGTGGCCTAGTGGTTAGAGCATCCGCCTCGGATGTGGGAGGTCTCCGGTGTAAACCCAGGCCGAGTCATACTAAAGACTTTTAAAAATGGTACTGACAGCTGCCTCGCTTGGCGCTCAGCATTAAGAGGTTAGTGTTAGGACTGGTCTGCCTGGTGTCAGGATAATGTGACTGGGTGGGACATCATGCTGCATGTCTGCGGCATTATGCCCCAGTGCTAGACATCACTATAAACTGTCACACTGCAGACATCATAGCAATATGACTGAAAAATTTTTAAAGCTACGTTAAAAAATCTAAATCATATCACACACAAAACTAGCTGTGATTGGTGCATTATGTAAGAGTTGTATTTTCTTTTAGGCTTAAAAAAAAAAAGTTGACCCTCTTGGCAACATGTGAGATTATGATAATTCATATCTAGAGCACATTTTGTATTTTTTATGACTTTTTTTTAAATGTGGTACACATGGCTGAAAATGTGTCTGGTGTGACTAGATAACTCTTACCGCTGTCTAGTTCCAGCAGAGTTATCTCTCTTAAATGCAATGGAGTACCTGGTTCTGCCCTTGTCAAATTGACAATCTAACATTGTTCTCTATGACAGTGTGTGGCATGCATTGTGAGGTAGGTTAGAAAGTATATTTATTTCACAAAACATTAGCATTGAGGTCTATGGAAAAACAATTGGTACCATGATACCTATAGGGAAGAACAGCCTCGCAGTGTAACTATAGAAATGCATACATGTTGGCGGCATTTATGAACTGTTATTAGTTTGATGTAGGAAAACAAATGGATGCTGAACATTTTTGGAATAAAATGTATGAAATCATTAGAAAATAACACAAGTTGACTTTGGATGGGAACTTTTGATAACCATAGCTATGACAGACATAGACTTGTATTACCTGATGGTTTTATGTCTGTGTAGTCAGCTCCAAGATTGGCATACATGCAACAAAATAAGTTGTGTAAACATAATATAGTTGATTTTGGCCAAATATTACTATTTTACCTGCAAAACATGATAAATCATGTATATAAAGAAAACAACTATCTTGTTTTTGTAAGACATGCCATAAACCAGGACAGAGAACACTCTAGGTTCACTTGTAGATAGATCACTTGTATCATATAGGATAATCTGGTATGAATAATTTTAGGTAATTTATTAAAGATATTGTATTCCTTCCCACTTTGATTTTAATTGCCCTGCTCTAATTGTTCTCTATGACAGTGTGTGACATGCATGCTGAGGTAGGATAGAAAGTATATTTATTTCACAAAACATTAGCATTGAGGTCTATGGAAAAACAAGTGGTACCATGATACCACAAAGCACCATGCAATGGAACACAGATTTCACTTCCGGATCATCACCAAGGCCTTATTACTCACTGTGCAATGTCGCCGAAATACACACAGACAACCACACCATAAGCTTATATTATCAAGAATAAGCAATTACCTTTAAATCCGTACCAAAAATGCACAAATAAAACTCTTCTATCACCAACAAAATGAGAGAGGAAATGTTCTAAAAATAGACTAGAACTACATTCGTGAACTGGAAGTACTAATTGTGACCCGATTCTACATACCCACAGAGCCGAGACCAAGACTTAGCACACGCGGACAGATGTTAGTTGAGAGTGATTGGTAGAGGCAAACGCTTTAGACCACTCGGCCACCCGGGGCCCCGTTTAATATTGCTCAATTGCACCCGACTTAATATTGCAAACTTTAGCAGATAATTTCATTCTGACGTATTTAGCCGCTGAGAAAAGAGACCGACTTTAAATTGATTTTATTTCGTTTTACGTTGACTTATTGGTCAAGCAGCCAGTTATTACTCATTAAATCGATATAAAAATGTTTAAAATATTATATTTTTCAAGACTTTTCTTTGAAAAATAAATCCTATTTAACTTCCAAATCATTGTTTCTCCAACAATTGTACGCGTTCTGATTAGAAAGTTAAAGAAGGAAAGAAAGAATAATTAATATTAAGTCCGCTTATGATCAATTTTATTATCCGTCATGTTTCTAAATATAAAGTCATCAGAGGCTTAATTCACTACTTCTACATTTAGATATATTAGCAACTAAAATAGTTATTATATATAAATTTAAACGCGCAGCCGTTTTAAAGTTTATTGCCTTTTCCCTTCTAGCTGATACAACTTGAAAGCTTACATGATGGCAGTCTACCCCCTCCCGCAATGCATATATATATATATATATATATATATATATATATATATATATATATATATATATATATATATATGGGTTACCATGGTAATAATGGGTGTTACTGAGTACATGTAATTTTGCACAATCACACAGACTCGTAGCAAGGCAATGAAGGGACAAGTTAATTTTCCATTTTAATTTGTAAAATTCAGGCACTTAAATAGTTTGATAAAATATTCTTGCTGTGTTTCTTAGAAAAAATAATTGTATCCGTTATATTATCAGAAGAAAAAATCGGAAGAAAATGCCTGCCCCCCCTCCCCCTTGCGAGAATGAAACGGTCGGACCCCAACTGGCTTAAATTGAGAAACTTGAGTTTAGGCAAATAGAGCGAGAGAAGAGGTATAAATTCTGTTGAAAAAAGAGGTGAGGTTTTCTGGGGTTTTTTGTAAGAACTTGTGTTTAGTTGCCCTCATTTATGTACTATTTTTTAAATATAGACATTCTAAACGTGATGATTGGATGCAGTGGGTGCATTGCTTTCAGGTGAGAGTTTAAAGACGTAGATGACGGGGTCAAACCCAACCTACAGTGTCTTGCATAGTGTTACATTAACGACCCATGGAGTTACCACCTCTAATGCGTGCTTATGGGAACTATCAGGATAATTATTCAGTTCCCCACTGGCTATCAACAGGGATTTATTTAAACACAGAAACCAGTTCACCTTCTCTATGGGACATAGGATTTACTGCCACTCGTCGACGACATATAGCGCAATTCCCATCATGTGATTTACTTAGTCTGTTGCTGCCTTTTCCATTTATACTTCCCATGCCGTATTTGGTGAGATACATAATCCACACTTCCCCACCAGCTTACACTACAGGTGAACAGTACCCTCGGGAGAAAGCAATTCTGGAATCATAATCTAATTTGAAAGTGAGTTACAGTTGCACAGAAAATTCAATCTTGCGCATGTGAGAAAAAATTGCACCTGAAAATAACAGATCTGTCATGAAAAAAATTTGTATCGTAACCTTCTTCTCACTTCTTGCTATGAGAAGGAAATACTCATAGCTTAAGAAATGTCTTTGCCCATGGCGAGAGAGAGAGAGAGAGAGGGAGAGAGTTAAGGTTCTCTTAAAAAATGGTGTCACTCATAACCGTGTAGATACAGCTACATATTTGGGAATTTGGTGATGCGAGAGAGGTACGACGGGATGCTGTAAGAAAAGACGGAGTCTTCTGATTCTTCGACAAACGAACTTTATTTAAATAATTGATATATATATAGATATATAATACTACATTCTAGACATACATCTTGTAAAGCCTTTATATTTAAAATACACGAAATACATATAAAATTATACTTTTCATTTGAGCTTACCAACTTCATACATTTGTATAATTTCTGCATTTTAGAATATAATAGAGATAATTAAATCTCGACTAAATTCATGATAGCCAAAGAGTATAAAATTCAATAGTTGCGATTAATGCAACAATTATTTTGAAGAAATATATTTTACTAAATTTAAAATAGAATACTGATTTGGAATAGATTACTAAACATTATTCTTTATTATTTAAAGAATATTTTATTTCCACATTAAATCTAAACATGAAGTTGGTAACGAATTCGTCTTTTCCAGTAATAATTACCATAAATACAAATAAAAATAAATTCTTTAAAAAAATTAAACATTCCATTACATTATAATATAAAATAAAAAGAACTCAGAAAAATGTTGCAAAATATTAACTTTACCGTGAAAATCTCCAACATTAAAAAGTACTTATTCTTTAAAGAAATTTACGAACACAGACGATTCTTGCGTATAAGAAAAGACGGAGTCTTCCGATTCTTCGACAAACGAATTAATTTTGCGCAAACCTGCTCTCAATTTATACACACTTTTGAACGTATGCTCATGTCCAAATATGGACAGCGTTTAGCTAACTTGCGTTTTGTTCGTTTCGAATCAGAACGAGACTCCTGCTTATTCTTACTGGAACCGAGTATGTTAACCTACATCATCAATCAAACAATTCTGCCTCATCGGCTTATTTCGTTTCAGAAAAACGCCTGAATCTTATAGCTTACTCAGTCAAAGAGAATTGTAGGAATTTGATCTATGAGTACTAACACAACTTACGAGTGCAAATTTTGCTGACTTGGTATATAAGAGAAATGTATAGTACGGGGGGGGGGGCGCAATCTTTACTAAAATAGTATATAGTTGTAATACGAACATAAATAAAATTACTCAATATATTTTAGTGGAAATTTACTTTCAATATAATTTAATGAAAAATTACTTTTAATACAATTTAGAGAAAATTTCAATCTTATTACTTTTACTCAAAAGTTCTGTCCTAATAGAGCGATATAGAGTCTATTAGTTTGTATGCGGGGTTTTAACACGTTTGGAATATTAAATGCACTGTGCAGCAAATTTCGTCACAGTGAACAGTGCAAAAGTGCATGATCTCAAAATACTCCCGATGCACCTCTACACAATGTCTCAGTCTGGCTATCCAATAATTAAATGCCATTTTATATCTACATTTTGGCATGTTCATATCACAGGTAAAATGAAGTCGTCTGCCCCTCAGCGAATCTTTGATGACGGGATTCAGCCATAAGTCACTGAAATCAGGACTATCTAGAATATATGGCGAAGTTTTAATGTGCCGATGCGTTGTCATGGAGTAGATAGAATAAGGCGTAAAGAAACAAAAGTTATAACAAAATATTTAGAACGTTTTATATACTCCTCGTACATCCAAATGGGTAAAGAGAGTTAAACGAAAGAAGGAACTCAACCCTAACATCTAAACAAGGCACACGTACTAACTAAAACTTAACCAAGTTCAGCTAGATTTTCAAACTGACCCCGAGACATAAAGTCATCGCCCTTTGACATTGACATAGGAACTGGGGCCAGCAGACGACTGTATTAAATAAAAGAAGTTTGTTTTATTGCAGTGCAAGAATAAAGGAATATTTTATCAACAATTAAAGCCAGACTGCTTATGATGTGTCTACGAATCAGATGTTTGAATTCAACAAAGAAATTAGACTCCAAGTATTGTAGCACCGTAATTGCTATTCTTTAAAATGATTATTTCTAAAATTAATGGCGATTTTTAAATCTTGGCATTTGCTCCACTGTATTGATTACAGTTTATTCTTTGCTCTGTAGATTATGCGCATGATTGTGCACTTCATATTTTATGGAGAGAGGCATAAGGTGTTGACGCACGTCCTGGTGTAAGGTAGGTCACTTACATTAGGAATCTGCTTACAGCTGATAGTTGCTAATGATTTGGTGGATCGTGAGATTTAATATTTAAGAAAACCTTGGAGAATCGCTATTTTAACCATTTTTGTCATAATTGGACAGAGTTGTGGACAATTTTGCCTTATATATTGCTTTTGCATTACGAACATCGTTTCCGTTTAATACCTTTTTTAAAGACTTCATGTTTTAAAGGCATATCTAGTATCAGACTTAACATCTAGAAAAGCAAAGTCAGCTTCAATATTTGCTACTATTTGTTTGATAAAATTTTGATACAGTTATTGCCCTTATTTGACTTGTACTTTTTTTCCCTTGCATATTTAATCAACGATTCTTCAAAAGTACCATATTTGTGGATAAGTGGGGTGGGGCATTCTTGTTGTATGGACACATTTTCGGATGCTGAATAGTTCTGAAAACCATTAGCCTACTTATGTAATCATATATGGCAAACCTTTAGAGACAGAGCGAATATCAATTATGCTCGTGCTTAGGTTAGAATAGGTGTATCCTACGAGCCCATCTGGTTATACTTTTAAATCATACTTTCTCTTTAAAGTGCACATTTTCACAATGATTAAACTACACTAACGTGACACTCGTGCAATGTTGGTCACCAAAAATGTGCCTCCAACACTTCTAGGGACTTTTTGAGAATTGAGTCCCCTTTGTGGAAAGAGTGTACAGAAGTTTGTATATCACGTGACATCTTTCGAATCGGTATCTGAACTTAATTGGTACATCGAAATTATCATGCAAATACTCACTTTTCTGATGGCGTAATCACATTTAAACGATAAATGGCTAAGCAGAAGGTAAGCCTATTAATATCTATTGCTTTCACGAGGACAAATAAAAAGCATCTGTTCATTGCAAATTTAAGTATGTTTTGTATTACAAAGTCCTCATTGTAAGTATAATAAACTGATTGCACTAACCTTCTTCCAGGTTTCGCTCTGTTTGGTCTCTATCGATAAAGTGACCATCACATCTTAAAAAAAAAAAAAAAAAAAAGAAAAGAAAACACTACAACGACTTCCACCGTCACCATCTCCTCCTCATCCGCCTCTTCACACAGCGGGTCCTACACATCTTCTCTCCAGACAACGAACTTTGCCCGCCTGTGTAGAATTTTGGTGGATGTATTTGGAGACATCCTTTGGCGGATCCTTTCGAATGAAATAAATCCAGCGCGGCTACGAAAAGAAGCGCAGACGAAGAAGCACAAATTAGGCAAACTGAACAAGGATATTTATAATTGGCTGTGTTATGTCACCTCTCCAATTTTTCTTGTAGTTCCTACTTCAACGACTGTGTCTTCTGCCAAAACTAATGTACATCCATTAGCCACTGTTGCAGCTTCCAGCACCATCTTCCCATCCGCCGAGCACTTTGATGTCTTCTCATTGTATGTGCTTTAGAAACCTCTGCACGCAGATTTCCGCGCCGTCAAACGTGTGGGGACGGTATCAAACACTTGGAGACTTTACCATTGAAGATGACATAGAACGGATACGTGAATTAAGGAACAACGTTCCAGGTCATGCTTTTAATTCTCGAGTGGATGACATCCAGTTCAGAACATACTGGAACACAGTGAGGAATATTGTGATGAGATTTGACGCCTACTTCAGAACAATTGGCATGAAACATGACTTAGAGTCGGAGATAGAGAGAATTCGTATATGAAGCACGGATAAAGCACTGCAGGATGACTACACGGATAAGTTACAAGCCATAGCCGAAACATCTGCAAGAGAAAGGATTACAGGTAAGATAGTTAAGAAAATAGCAGGTAGGTACAAAATATTATATAGCATTGAAAATATGAAAGTTTTTGTCCCTTCTTTTGATCAGAAAATACTAATTTTATTACAACGATAACTTCTTTTTTATTTCCTCATTCTTTCTCTATGGACTGAGAAAATATATATCATTCCATGTTTTGTTTAAGCTCTTTACCGTGAAATCTTCTATGGCAGACATAGTATTCAGACTACCAGAGGCAAAAGTGAAAATCAAGGTTGTAGCCCTACGAATTGTGTAGTGGTGAAGTATTTACTTTTTATTAAATCGCTTAGATTCTTCTGTAACAATAGATGAAGTCCTAAGCAATGAATAAAGACAGTATGCATTTACATGTATATGATAGCTGAATATTTGCCAGGAATTAAATATTAACTTTCCAATAAAATTATCATTGAATAGGTATAAGTACGATTATCCTAGATATTATGTCTGCATATAAGGAATCCCCACCACTTCCATCTAACAAATGAATTAATAATAATGTTCACTTATCTCTCTAGTCTGTCATAAGATGACATGAGTGTAATGCGGACCTTTTTGACTGGTTTTCTGTTTCACGAGGCTTGTTCATGAGTGACACGTCTGCAACAGGAAACAAAACGTTTTATAGTGCACATACATCACGTGAAGGAGTGCTGAATGGGCAAGCTTCATGAGTTTCGCGTCTTCCGATGTATTTAGCTAAAAACAATTTACATGTTTATGAGCTTTAATAATGCTTTTCATGATGTATGTTATTCCATTGTTCAAGGTAAAGTAGCGAGAAACGTGAAACCCCGCCTGTCTAAAGTTGAAGGACAACTTGAAAGCACGGCAAGACGAGTAAAGGTAACTTTTCTAATAGATGAAGAAACTTGGTTCGCTCCTACCTTAATAAACGTAATCTACATGAAAACAAATTATTCAAATATATTTTTTGCCATCAGTAAATACTTCACAAATTGCCTTAAAAGACTCTTCCATTAATTTTAACCATTGATACATTATACTGTAAAGATTAGATCCAGCTGTGATATGCCTCCCATGGGACACCTCGTCCCTGGTCAGTAAGTGTTCTATCTTTCTACGTCAATAAAAAAAAAAATTTCTTCTAATTTTCTTCTTCGTAAAGACATCATCTGAGTCGTATATCGTCTTCAAGAATTTAGTTCCTTGTTAAACCACAAAATCAGTATTATATATTTAATTTTGCAGATTTGAAAGACGATTTGGAAAATGTAAAAGCAGATATTAGTGACCTCCAGACAAAGTTTCAGAACAACGATGACGTTTGTGATACAAAAGGCAGAATTGTTAAAAAAAAAAAGATTATTATTGTTCAGACAATATTGCAAGAGCTGAAACAAATTTTGTTGTTATATTTGGCATAAAAGTCACTTCTGGCAATGCAAAACATAATGCCAGAGAATTTTATTACCAGAAAGAAGATTTCCGATATTTAGGGTTTAGATTTACCAAATTTCACTATTTCTAACTTTTCCCAAAAACTGGTAAATGAAGTAGAATTGTAGAAAATTCATAGTTTCTCGACATCTGTCCTTCAAAGTAACTCTGATGTTGAATATGACATGGCGCAGAAATTTTTATCGATTTAGCTTCCCTTTCTCTACCACAGTTAACTCCCTTGGTCACACGTGCGCTTTAACTGTTATATATGCTCAATATAATTGTTTCATCCTTGGAAGATATTGGTAAATTCAAAAAGCCTTTTTTTTTTTTCGCATAAAGTATTCTGAACCTACAGCTAATATGGTGAACATATTTATCTTGAACTGTTTGCTGTCAGAAATCACAATGTGCAGAATGATTAATCAATGCATGTATCGATTTCACCTTTTAGTTTATCATGTCTAACCTGTAATACATACAGTACGGTGTGTGCGTAAGTGCGTGCGTGTGTAAGAACTTACAAGTTTTAACAAGTTTGACAACCTTAAAATAACAAATGCTGTTGCATGTCAAGCTGATGATAGTTTAAAACCCTTGTAGGTGATACCCCAACTCCTAAAAACGCAGGCCATTAGTGATGTTGGAACTATTTTCCTCATATAATATATAATGTGCTTGAAAACAAGGATGTCTACAGCGTTCTGCTATTAAGTTCAAAATATTTATAACGTGGCACACCTGGACATTTCATTTTGTTCCTCCCTCGAATACTTGACATGTGACTTTGCATGAATGAGGTATATTGAGTAACACGAGCCCACTGATCAAATAATAACACCTTTTCTTCGCGTCATCGTTTTAGTATGGAAGGCCATTAGTGCCAAATCTTTCGGTCAAAAAATAAATATATTCGAATATTCGCAATAAGTTTTGCGTTTATTCGCAGTAGTATTGCGTTTCTTCGTAATGTATTGTGAATATTCGCAATAAGTATTGCGCTTATTCTCAGTATATTTATTGTTGACAGACGATTTGGCAGTAATGGGTTTCCGTATTTTAGTTCACACTGTCATGATACGTAAGATTATTTTGCTTTATATTATACGTAATCCCAAATTTATTCACAGAGTCCATATCTAAATTAAATTCTTGAAAGTTTCTTTTAAAAATTACAGATATAAAATTAAAACTTTCTTACGCTCTCAGCTGCTTGTCGCAAACAAGAGATACTTGTATTTAAAGATTCTCTTCATGTGTTTTGTTTTGAATATCAAAAGGGAATAATTATACATGAAACACTTTTTTGACCATATCTGATTTCTACCACTTGTTCTTTTGCACCAACTTATAGATACAATAAAAGCACAAATATTTTAATTTATAAAAACTTTAGAAAATGGCAGATCATGAAACATAAAATTTTCAGTGAGTGGATATAAATATAAGCAGTATGAAATGGGTATTTCAGCCCATTACCAGTTTATAACAAGGTTTGTATTTACTCATTAGTTATTTTTTGTACAGCTTTTGTATGCTATTGTAGTCATCGTTTTTTTTTTTAAATAGCTGTCGGATTGAATATAAGATGTCTAAAAGAACTTGGTTGTATTTACAACTGTTTAAAGGTGGTGAATGCTTCTTTCAATCCACATTTTCTATTGTTTATAAAGTTTTGTTGTTCTTTATGTACACCTAACCTACGGTCATAACCATTTAATTTAAAGTGATTGAAATATAATGTGTTGTCTAAGTCAAATCCACAAACACACCTTTCATAATGTATCCTTCTAGCAACAAAGTCAGTCTTTAAGAGTGTTTAGAATTTCCTTTTTGACTTTTAAGATCTTTTTTATTTTATTTTTACCCTCTCCACAAATGTTGCAGGGCATTCATATATTGTGTGTGCGTGCGTGCGTGCCTGTGTGTATCTGTGTGTGTGTGTGTGTGCGCGCGCGCGCGCGTGCGTGTGTGTAACAGACGAACTAGGTCATACATACTGATGTCCATTTTGCAAATATTTATGTGAGAATAATTTTTAATTGAATGTACCTTATATTATTCTGGTTATAACCAGTTTTAACTGGCTGCAGTCTAGACACTCCAATTTTCACTCTGCTAATATAACCCGGATGGTACACGAATACCATAACCATACCGTACTGTTCATTTATTATTTATTATTTATGCTGCACTGTTTATAGGGAAATGTCAACGTGAATTTATATTTATTAGTGGTACTTGATTCGTGCCAGAAAGTAAAAAAAAAATTTATAATTTAAATACGCAAGTCTTTAAAAATCGTAAATTATTGAATCTTTCAAGCGGAAACATCATCGCATAGGTTTATTTTTACCTGCCCATGATCACAAAAGAATTCTGTTAATATAAGTAGTGTAATAAAATGGGGATGGGTTACAAATCGTTACAGATATCTACAATATTAGAGAGCATTTGATAGACGCCTACCGTCGTCAACAATCGATTCAAGTTTCAGCGACATTTCAAATAATGAAGTGTGACATCGAAGACATATATGTGGACCTCATCATCGAAAAGTTAGGAGGCAGTCAGTATTTCCCGACCAGACGAAAGAGGGATCCAAGTGACTCCATGAAAGTCACAAGCTATAGACAAATTTTCCTAGGAGATAGAGGAAAGCTGAGCTGCATCTACTTAGGTGGGAAAGGAGGACTTGGAAAAACTACATTCTGTAGAAAATTGTCCACTCGTGGTGCAATGCTCATCGGATGGGGAAAAGTATTCAGAATTCAGAGAAAAGGGAAAACCAGTGACCTCAAAGACAAGGGAATAGTTTTGATGTCTGACATTCTTCTTTATATCAGTCTCAAAGAAGTGTCTCTTGAAGAGGATTTTACTGACGTCATACTGGCTCCGTTTCCATGGAAATGGTGCCCTAGTAAAAGCCCCCCTCCCCTCGACTTTTCTGGAGGAAAACGTAGAAAGAGTATTGTTTGTGTTAGATGGCCTAGATGAGATCAATCCAAGAGCTAAATTCGTGCTTGATATTGTCAAGCACAACACACACCATAAATGTTGTTTCTTCAAGACCATGGAAACTATATCACATGGAATTATAACAGGATTCTGAAAATGACTTACTGTTGAATATTGAAGGCTTCAGCTGGGACAGTGCAATGAAATTTGCTGTAAGGATTCTAGATCAATGTTATGGAGATAAGAATGCCATCCAACAGTTTCATGAGGCAATTTCAACGATTTAGTCCAATTTTGTTTCAACTACGAGAACAGTAAATATATTCTATGTCTTTCATAAATTCTGAATGTTATTTACAAATGTACGCGGGCATTCCTAGCTAGTCTTCTAAGCCCGTGTGGGTATTCCCAACTGATTGATTGATTGATATCTTACATTTCGAAAAATACAATCAATGGTCCAGATAATACAGTAAACATTTAACATACAGTAACTAAAGATGAGAAACATACAAATGATCGTGCATATGTAAATGTATATACGGAGAGGATTCAACATGATAACTGGATAAAATTAACTGGGTATATCTTCAGATCATAGTTCGTTTATAATATTTTTTTAACCACATGTTATAACAGCGGGATTGCAATTATGCCAATACAACTGTCACGGCTGCAAGGCAGCTTTAAACGTAAACAAATTATACTTATTACAAAATTCATTATCAAATCCAGCTATTGCTGCTTTCATATAAAAGTACAGGAATTTTTATCCAATGCGACGATAAAACTACTACCACTGATGAACCACAGAGAATATATGGTGTAAATAAACTAAATTATAGAGTTACTGACCAAGATCTAACTACATTAATTATCAGCATCGATACAGTCAAACGTTTGTTGTATATTTTCTCCAAATGGAAGCAACAGTTAAAATACATATGAGACGGAAATACATCAGTTATCCATTGCTTAAAAGAATTAATAAATCACGTATCATCATTTCTAAGAGAGTATTCACGAAATCAGTATTGGACATTGAATCTAAATCTATGTACGCATGCACCACAGATTTATCAATAACCATCACATAAAAGCTTTTCACGGTCTTGTGTAAGAAAACTACATACAGAAAGATCATCCACTGAGGTGGAAACTGCTTGATAACGAGTTACTCGTAGTCAAAGGATTAAATATAATTTTGTCAAGTTCTAAAAGTTGCCAAAGTTTGCCAAGATTTGATTAGAGAATATGCAATATACGATTCTGACCATTGTTGGGTGTTAATACGTGAAACAGTAAACAAAAGTGTGATACGGAGATATCTACCTCAATAACGAAACGGTCGTTAGAGAAGATGCGTTCAATAAAACCATATAATTTTCTCTATCAAATGATTAATTTCAATGTGCAAATATATTTTTTACGGGGAGTGAGGTGGTTGTAATAATTTATTTCCATGATGGGTATCTACCCAGTCCAGCTCGAGTCAGCTGCCTCGTCGTGTCATCGGAAAAGACAGTTACCTTTCCATTTTTTGCATGATATGACCATTAATGTGTCAAAACTGCCGTTAATTCATCTTAGCTAGCCAAGGTTCCGTGTCAAAACTGCCGTTAATTCATCTTAGCTAGCCAAGGTTCCGATATGATAACCCTATATACACCTTGGCTAATCGAACAGATATATTGGTGCTTTGTCCTAGCGACATATGTTGGATTTCATGAGTTGCCTCCCTTAGTATGTAATGCCCACTAACCCATAGCGTGGTGCATTTTACATCGGCCGAAAATGGCGGAGGCAATTGACCTGAAAAGGATACATTGTACGTTTAACACAGTGTGACTATGTACCAGAGGGAAGCTATTACAGGTCTATTTGAGTGTAAGGTGTTTGTGCAAAAATGGACCAGCAGTGAGAAAATTGCTTATTTATTTGTTCATTCCCCTTGTTTCGATCATGTAGGAACAGTGTTCAAATTTGAACAACTTAATTTTGATTGGATGCGGTGGCTTGCCGCTTCATCCGATGAAATTCACAGATACGAAGCACAGAAATATCTTCTCGATACACCGAGGTGTGGATAGGGTTATCACATCATAACCTTGGCTAGCAAAGGTGCCGTTAATTCGAACAAACACATAACAATACAAAAGGTTACATGAAGCGCAAAGAAGAAGTGGTTTTAATATATTGGAAATGTTGACATGCTCCACATCATATTTCGGCATCAAGGTTTTTGAATGAAGTTCTAATCAATGAAAGCCTTGCATATTCTAGTTGTAGTCAGGCATTTTAATATTTGCTGACATTTGACTGTTTTTATACCTACTGTAACAGAGTAAGAATGAACACTTAAATTAAAATTTTTATAAGAACATTATGTCTTTAAGAGTTAAACCGTTTTCTCCAAAATTGTTTCAGATGTACCTTTCTGTGTACATTTGGAAAAATCACATATTTCCTGGGCCATAACAGGTCCCATCAAGTTGACATCCTTTGTCCTTTGCGAACAGGTGCCTTGTATATTGAGGCTCAATTATATTTGAAATGGTAGAAGTGGAACGTGTCATTATATAAGAATGTGTTCATAAGGTTAGTTTCACGTTAAATTAATTTTGATTAAAGATTTTACATGAAATATGTAAACACTTCTGTCACGTTGTTATATATCTCAAAACTCTGATTACTTCATAACATAATGCAGCAAAGCACCGCACACACAATTCACTTCATGATGGTCATGACACCGTTTTATGTTGGATTAACACATCGTGTACATCATAACATAATGCAGCAAAGCATTCCGCACACACAGTTCACTTCATAATGGTCGTGACACCGTTTTATGTTGGATTAACACATCGTGTACATCATAACATAATGCAGCAAAGCATTCCGCACACACAATTCACTTCATGATGGTCATGACATCGTTTTATGTTGGATCAACACATCGTGTACATCACTTACTTAATCTCACTATTTTGCATTTTTCAAAATTCACATAGTTCATAATAAAAACAATCCATCTAAAGTTGTGAAGAAACTGAGAGTTTTACAAAAATGTATTTAATCCAATAGAGGTACGAAAACATTACAAATCCATTAATAACTAGAAACTCATACTTTTGTGTCGCACAATTAAGAATTACTGGACCAGTTATACTTAAGTACATATAATGTAATGTTGTCTGCTATGATTTTTTTTCTTCGGGTATATACATGTTATAATCCTTTCCTCTCCGGACATGATAGCGAGATATTTCATTCATGACATTTAAAACTGACATATTATTTGCTTCACGCTGCTTCAGAATTATTTCACAAAAATCAATATTCAGCCATGGAGTAATGTCGGAACTATTCGAAAGATTTAAAATTGCTTTAAATTCTAACCTAGCTGGAGGCACAGAATACTCGTTTTGCATTATGTGTAAATGTTTCGTTCTACGGATCGGACCACTAACACATGTCCCATAGAACTTAATGTTAATAAAATAAAAATTTAGTAAAATAATTTATGAATTAGATTGGCATACAAACTACATATGGTTTTATTTATCATAGTTATAGAAAGTTTTATACCATTGTAAAAAGTCTGTTTTGCGCATTTTGTTTAGCCCATCCGCAAAAAGGGGAACTGCCTGGTCTGCACTTAATAACATGATCTGGCACCATGAGTCCACATGTTATTTAGTCAGTAGGATATTTAATACAGGATATCAAAATAAAAGTAAATATTTTGTTATAAATAATATTACACTAAATGAAGTTTATGAAATGTATGATAATAGATACTAGCAAATGGGTTAATCTCAATATATTTAGTAACCACCACCACCCGCTCAATTAGTAAAATCGTTCTCTGGTTGTAAAATAATTTACAGTCCGGTACATTTTACTGTTTCAAAACATACTGCACAGAGTTACGCATAAAAAAATATTTTGCGAAAAAAATTATTTGAAATTTTAGTAAATGAAATCTTTCTTAAATAGACTCGACAATCGCGGTTTGGTAAAATCAGTAAACTGAATTGATTTAAGAGGATGTATATGGGGGGAGGGGTTTTCCAGAAGTTAGTGTATTGAAAGACTGTAGTCCACCTTAGATTAAGTTTACAGACGCGACCCCCCTCCCCAAACAATACAATGAATGACAAATTAATTACAAGTAAAACAATTAAAATAACGTATTTAATTGCATTTTCTTTGTTTTAATGAGTTTTAAGAAAAGGCTTGAATTCATTTTAAAAATATTTGACATATTTTAATAAATCATATACCATTATATAATTAATGGTTAAAATAGCAGCTGTATAAGAAAATTAGCATCTTTAATAACTGAGAACCACCTTATGGTCTACACAAGGTCACTAATAAAGGCAGATCAAATACAACCTGCGACCAGAAATAAATATATAAGATCCTTGATTAGTAGAGGTATAAAATACAAAATCAGAAGTAGATATGTGAACGCACGATGTAAAATAGGAAGTAATGGTGGCTACATATGTAATACCAAGATTTTCAAGACCGCTGCCATGGTGATCATATTGGATACCATATGTAATACCAAGATTTTCAAGACCGCTGCCATGGTGTTCATATTGGATACCAGATGTACAGCATTTCCATTTAGGACCAACTAGACGTGATAAGAAGTCTTCTTGTGAAAGCACCATGCCGATATAACCAGCCATCTAAAAGAAATAGCGATAATACAATTCTCCAGATGGCCATTGTGGCAGTCATATTGGAGGTCAGATTGGATATTGGATGTCTGAGTGACATTTCAATTAGATATCACAAGAAGTCTTTTAATAAAAAAAATTTGATACGACCATCCATTCAGGTGGAAGAACAATAAGAATTTCAAGCTGGCAGCCACACTGGATGTGCGAACAGTTAAGTATATTTATTTGTTTCTCATCTGCAGCAGTCATCTGATTGTAAACAGTCTTCCTTTTTCATCTCAAATTCAAGAGGTTCCACTCCATTTCTTAACTCTGGTCCCTGTCTCTCATTACCAATTACAGCGTTATCGAAACCCGTTTTGATCTGTTCTTTACCATTTTTATGTATCCCCAGTATTGACAAGAGTCCCCACTGTCTACTTTTAAAGTACATGTATAGCTGTCAAGATGTTTATTAACATGTTTTTAAATAATAATATAAATACATTTTCAATGCATTAGTTTTTACATTGTTAAATAGTTGTGCAATGTCTTGATTAACTGGTGTTAACTAGAGTTGTGGGACAAGGACAAGGTTCACTGTCTTCCATTCGTTAATCTCAAGTCCATTATTTGTCAAACTTTCCACACATCTACTAAATTGCCTAACACTAATTAAATACACTAACAAAATACATCAACAAAATAATAACTCACATCAGAAATCAGTTTTATTCTGAAGGAGGCAAAATTAAAATAGGAAGTTTAATAGGTTGTCTGTTATCTTCCTTCACCTAATGTCAATTTGTCGTTATGATTCAAAGGAGTCCACTATTTTTCCTGGGTACTTTTTTATAATTTGACATTTTTAACACCATTTTCTATTTCCAAATGCATATGCTCTCATTATAAAGCGATTTATTAGTAAACTAATGTGGCCAGCAGATCATGAAATAATTATCAACTAATGTTCATAGTTTTATCGAGTGGTTTAATTTTGGGATGCCTCATTTTTGTTGCATTTGTTTTCCCCCTCCCCTGGTTTGGGTTTCCATTGCAGAGGTATGAAAGCTGAAGAAGAACCGGTGATCCGGGCTGATGCAACTTTTGTGTGCTTTGTAATCATCAAAATAACATGATTTCACAATGCTCATAAACAGATCAGCAGTCACACAAGAGTTCTCAAGAAAGCTATATCGGGCTTAATACACCGAGTCATATTCCAAAACACCCATCCAAATCACTGGAGTGTAAAATTTAGGTCACTGTGACCTCCTTTCCTTGAGATAAGCAGTACCCTTCATGACTACAACCATCGTTTCGCTTGTAAATACAACAGTTGGAGAAACTAACCTAATTACAAAAACAGTATGTTGATGTCTACACTAACAAAAGTGACAATGGCATTAAATGTTATACCAAAATGGCTATGTTAGCCACAGTGACCGATATCTTTTGGAATAAGAATCAATAAAGGTTTTACCTCTGTCCCATGTGTAGACTATGTATGAAGTATTGATAAATGTGGACTTAGAAAGTGGAAATTAAACATAATGTCAGCTCCAGTGATCTTGACCTTTCACCTCACACTCTGAATCAAAAGACAGCTGCCCCTGCACAAGTTTAGTCTACTGATGAAACTTGATGAAAATTTGACCAACTTAACCTGCACATTTTCAGTTCCAGTGACCTTCAATTGAACTGGTTATCCAATCATTCTGGTGTCCTGTGATTAATTTGGAAAGTCCAGGTTGTACCTGTATGGTAATACTTAAAAAAGAAAACAAAGACAAAACTGATATATCTACTGTGCAGTATTTACTGCATTAAGTTTATTTCAATAAACTGCGTGGCAAGAGAATAAAATGAAAAGAAGAGTACAAAAATATGAGCATTAATACTATTTTTCAGGCAGGAAACATCTGGACTATTGGGGGAAAACTAAACAAAAGGAAATAACACAAATATTTTAATCAAACCACAGTTACGTTAAAACACTGAAAACATGTATTTCTTTTATAGTAAGAAGAAAACTAAATATTTCATATTGCACACAGAATGAGCATACTGAAATGCATGAGCCAAACCTGAAACACATGGCACAAATAAATGTAAAACTTGAAATTTAACATGTAATTGTTTTATCAATGTAAAATGTGATTATGATTATACAATGTATTAATTAGGTACTAATGTTAAACATATCCTCTAAGATGAAATATGTCTGAAATACAGCACACCATCCTTATAAGAACCTTCATTATTCAGTGTTCCTGTTATAATGCCCTTCATTAAAGCCATGCTACTGTTGTAAAGCCCTTCATTATAGGACTGTTCCTGTTTAAAGACCCATCATTATAACATTGTTCCTGTTATAACACTGTTCCTGTTTTAAGGCCCTTCATTATAACACTGTTCCTGTAATAAGGCCATTCATTATAACATTATGTGATGAGGCAACTACATTATTGGAACCCATTTCATGATACAGTAGTACAATTATTATATATAAAGAGTGAGCACTGTATAACACATTTTGATTGTGAAATGCGAAAAACATGAAATTATCAACTAATATTTGGTTATTGTCTAAAATTTAGGAAATGTTAATGTCAAACACAAGTTTGAGAAAACCATTATCATTTTATGTGAAAGGTGCTAGTGTTATCAAGTAAGTACCAAGTATATCGCCAGTATTTGGCTTAGCTATTAGATAACATGTGCTTTGCTTAGTAATGTTATTCTAAGTATATAACCAGTAACTGGCTTTGATGATATCAGTGACTTTACATATATAGGTATATCTTTACATATATAGGTATATCCTAAGTCATCTGCATCTAAACAAAATAAAAAGGGCAAGCAGCTTAACTATAATGAATATAGACTCAAAGGATGGAACTCCCAATGTTCAGAAATTTAGTGAATTATTATGAGATTACATAAGACAATCATGTTGTCAGAAAAAACAGACTTGCCCATACAAATAGGGATGCTGCCTTAGTAAAGAAACTCTTGCTTGGTTTGAAATGCAAACAATGTGGCAGTGTTAGGTATCCCCAGGTGACAATCAGTTAGAAATCATCAATTAATGGATTAAATAACTATTGAGTTTAGCGCAATTTTTAATATCGTTTAAGTTTTTAATTTTTAAAATTAATCAGGGGGTAAAAACTAATGGGATAGTAGTTGAATACTAGATGCATAATACAACTGATAAATGTTTTGCAACTTATAAAATATATTCTTTGTACATATCATCGGTCATTCAATTAAAAGATTTCACCTTAAATTTCTGTCAAATAAACTGGAATCACTTTTTCTTTCTTTAATATAAATTGATACATAAAAGAAGGCTCGATAAATTTAATTAACTACAGTTGAACCTGAAGAAAATTTCTGAAAGCTAGAAATGTATTAATGGAACACAGTTGCTCCGCCACAATTATTTAAACTGATGTAAACCAAAATAATTTAACAATTGTGTGATATGTACAGACAAACGTATGGACGGACACTGTGCACCTATCCCTATACAGGTGGGAAGAAAAATAGTGCTGAATAAAAATGCAAATACATAATGCTGCTTTTATGATGATGAATCATGGCAAAAATCCATCTTATTTTATTTCACTTTCAACATATGTTTTCTTCTAAAAAGGGCTTGCAACCTCATCTTCTTTTCCTCTATACATGCAATTAGTTCTATTTCTCAAACAATCCCCAAAGAATCAAAGCATCAACTAACATTTTATTTTGTCATTATGATTGTCATTACTTTTTTTGGCCATTAAGATTTGTCATTACTTTTATTTCACCATTATGATTTGTCATTATTACAGCCAATGTTAATAAGATGTCAAAAGCTGGCAGCTTAGTATGAATGTACAATTAGTACATACAGCTAAGTATGATTGTACAATTTGTTCATACAGCTTAGTATGACTGTACATTTACTTCATACAGCTTACTATGACTACAGTTTGTTCATACAGATAAAATTATGCCTGTACAGTTAGTTCATTACAGCTTAATACGACTGTACAGTTTGTGCAGCTTTGTATGACTATGTACAGCTAGCTCACACAGCTAAGTAAGACTGTGTACAGTCAGTTGATATAACTTAGTCTGGCTATGTACAGTTCGTTCATACAGCCTTAAAAAATCCTTCATTTTCCAAAATTGCCTTCTTTTTACTATGGCATCAAAAGCCACAACATCAATACTAGCATTTCGAATGGAAGATCCATTTCCACTTAAATCTAATGGAGGCATGGGAATGATATACTCTTTTTTCTGTAAGAGGGTGGGGTCGATTTTGATTTCTTTTAAACCAATATTTATTATTTCTTTTCTACTAAGGGCTGTTCTATTAAAACATACATGGGACCCAGGGAAGGCACTCTTAAAGTAGGGTACTCACCCATAGATACAATTTAGAATTTTCATATCATTTTAATATGAACTCTGTGAAATCAAAGTACCCAGGCATATATTTTGTTAAAAATGCCTTCCCTGGCTACCATGTATGTTTATAAAGAACAGCCCTGATGATGTTCCTAAAGGAAGTTAATGTTTTCCACCCACATCCCTTCCAGTTAAATTTAATTGGAATAGCCCTAGTGCATTAGCAGCATCTAGTATAAATATTTAATTCTAATGTACTTAATACCCCCAAAAAAGAAATTAAAAGTACACTTTGTGAACAAGTGTAATCTTGGAGTGAAACTGGCTGGGCAAAGTAATTTAAATTTTTTTACGTCTTCATTCATTTTTCAGTTTTTTTTTTTAATCCTGGAGATAAATATTATATATTATGAGGCTGCATCCTAAACATTTGTATTTTCCATCATCCTAGAATCCTTTGTAAATTTGTTCTTACTGTGAATTTACTATTTTTTGTGGTATACCAATTTTCAGATTTAGTGGCTGCTACAAATCATACAAATTTAAACCTCCAACAAACAAATCTCTCTATGAAAACAATAGGACTCTTTAGGCGATGAATTAAACCACAACCAATAAAAATGTCCTGTTTGTCCCCATATCAAGAAAACTGATACCCACAAAAAACTTCTGAAATAACAGAAAACAGCAGAATGTTTTCCAACAAATCATCAATATGGCCATAACTTGAGAACTGTTTACTTAAATATTATAAATGACTAATGTCAAGTATAACTCGGCACCATTTTACACAATTAGCAGAATTAGTAATAGTCCACTATAAACAAAGATTACTAATTTTGTAAAAGATTTTGGCCCAATAAAAATATTATAAAAATAATTATTTGACAGGCGTGGAGAGCTAGAATTGCAACATTCAGGAGGCAGTTTGATTTTGGGTGTAAAATTATAAGTTACAAATATAACTTTGGACTAATTATGTACAACTGTAGCATAAATACAAAAAAATTTAAACTTTAAAATTCAATATATACTGGCCAAACTGTCAGAAATATATACAAATCTAAACCTATCAATGTATATAAAATATGCAAATGTATCACAAAAAGAGACAATGCCTGATGCCAAGACAAAACACCAGAGCTGAGACAACTGTACCTAATTATTTGCACGGAATTAATTTTTTTTTTACGAATCATTTTACAATTACCCTCATAATGGCAATATATATATATATATATATATATATATATATATATATATATATATATATATATATATATATAGACAATATCAGCAAATCTTGAAATCTGACATGGTGATATTTTCATCGACTTTGGGCTCTAGCAATCAACGAAAATGTAATAATATGCACAAGTTCTGAATGGTCTGTTTGTAGTGATAACTTGTGTTGTTCCAATTAATTAATGTGGTGAGTTTCACATGGATGACCAATTAAGCCACAGAGAATTCTGATTAATTTTGGTCAGGCTATTTGAAAAAACAGCTGTTGTTTTGGCAAAACATATTGTGGACAAATTATTCAACCATTATTTAATCATCAATTGGTAAACAGAAAATGATAAATGATGATCAAATACTGTTAAATTCCCAAACCTAGTGAAAACCATCAAGGTGTTAAACAATACTGTCCCAAGCTTAGACTTTCTTAACTATCAAGGTACAAGGTTATCAATCACACCAAGTCGCATTAAGCCTAAAAAGAACCAGATACTAGAGTTCCTTTGGAATTTCAAAATAAACATTAATTGATTGACATTTTATGGCAAATAGATAGTATTTGGCAACAACAAATAATCTTCTGTTTGTGTTCCATTCAGACTTACTTCCCATGGAAGGAGATATTTACCATCTTATGGGTCAGCCATACTCAACATTACTATAAATAGGGATAGGAATATTTTACATAGACAATACAAGGGTTCCAAGGAACATAGTACCTTGACCTTTTCAAGGTCACGGGTCCTGCACACAAATTTAAAATTCGAGTTGGCAACACTTCTTCTGATAGATAAAATCATGCCTGTTATTTGTTGCATTTTTCTTCCAAAAAACATGCAAGAAAAAAAGGTTTTTCCATACAAAATATGTGGGTAATTTTGATACAAAGATGTCTTAATGCCCTTGTATGCATACTTTCCATGTACCCTACTTTACAAATGCACGTGACAAATTTTAAAATTTAACATTACTGTGTCATAGACTTTTTTTCCTTGCAGGTTTCTTCACTGCAGCTTGCAAAAATTGAGGCTGTGTTTATTTTAAGGGAAATTATGTTCAAGCTAAATTTAAGAGTTTGAATGGCGCTAAAATTTTTGTTCAGACACAAGCACTGTACACTAGGTAGTCTTTACTAGCTACATGTATATACTTTAAAACAATTAATTTTGACAGCAAATTGCAGGGGAAGTAAAGTTGTTGGAATCTGCCACATGTTGATGAAAAGATACCTACAAACAAGCACAACAATTATTTTTAAATCATCCATGACTTTCTTCAATGGAATACAGTAATGAGCAAGTTCTGAATGTTAGGTTTATTATATGTTTGAAAATCAACAATACAAAAAAAAAAACATCAACAAAACCTCCTGGCTTAAATTTACCAAGAGAGAACACAATTTCATGACTAATAAAACTTATGATGCCATGGAAACAATACACTGGAAAATGTATCACACTAGCTTCACGACCATTCATAGCAAGCAGATCAGCCTGAAATTGTAAAAGTTTGAAGTTTATTGCCCATAGTTGTCATAATCCTCCAATGCCATTTCAAGTCGTCTTGGAGGGGGTGGAGGTGATGGTGGCTTTGTCAAACAGATGTCCTCTTCCTCCTCAAATGTGTTTTCTTCATCAGAGTAAGAGTATTCTCTGTTACCATGGTAACTGTGACTCTCCCTAGCAACAGGTTGTGGGTCCTCTTCCTCATACCTTTCATCATCAAGGAAGTCCTGCTTGGAAAAATCCTCGGTGCCTAAATCATTGTAGTGATATTTAAAATGGTAGATAGTTTTGGACATTGTCTTAACATCACGGTTGTCATGGAAACTTGACTCCTCACCCAAGCTGTGGACTCCATTAGTTTTCGTACTACTTCCAGTATGAGTCGAGTAATAGTCACTGTCAGAGTTTACATTGAATGTCCTTTCCTTGACAGAATTACTCTCAACATCATTGCTGTCATCTGATGAATTTGACAGGCGTGGAGAGTTAGAATTACGAAATTCGGGAGGTGGTTTGATTTTGGGTGTAACATTCAGTTTAAGTTCCAATTTGTTGCCACCAGCATCATGGGGTGGTGAGGAAGTAATAGTCTTCGCTTTCTCTTCAAAGCCTTTCCATTTTGGGGAAACTCTTTGTTCAAAATTGTTCACTTCAAACTCGGCGTCACCCCCAGCAAATGGGTTACTACTGATTGTAGCTGTCATTTCATAACCATACGGGCTTCTTAATTTGACAGGACTGCTGAAACCGTAACTGTACAATGTTCTATCACATGGAGTCTCGACTGGCCAATAAGCACCATTATTGGACACCAAATTCTGTGCTAGATTTTCTGCAGACATCTCACGGTGACCACTGTCAGGAGAATCAGTTTCAAATGTCTTTAAGTTACCAACTGGCACTGAGTCTGGAGACAAGAGAAAAGAACCATCCCGATCTATGGCCATGAGACGAGGCAGATAGACTGGACCACACTGTGGTGTTGTGGGATCAGGCAGGACTGACATCTGAAAAATGTGCATAAATTAAAAAGTTAAATCAATTATCAGAGGGCAGTTCCATCAAAAAACTCATGGTGCTGATTTGGTTATGTGTTTTATGGCATAGTAATACAAACAGGTTATTTAGTGCCGAGTCAATTGGAACTGAGTGCTTTGTCCTGGGACACCACAGTCCTTGACTGTGCTGATCCAACTGTGGGATCTGAACCACGCGTTATTCTGAGAAAGCAATTCAATATCAGTGAGTTTTAGTCAATGTATGAATGTAGACATCCGTGATTTACATTGGGTAAAGGTTCTGACAATGTTGATAGCTATCAGTGCAAAGAATTTATCTTTAATGTAGTTAAATGACTGAGCAGATAATCCACAAACTGGGTAGAACCTCTGGTCCAGACTGGTTGCATGTGATCTGCTTCCAGAGCATGGTGTGATATGGATGATGGTTACTGTAATGTGGACTTGTTGCATGTGACATGCTGCCTGAGCAAGGTGAGATATGGATGATAGTTACTGTAATGTGGACTGGTTGCATGTGACCTGCTGCCAGAGCAAGGTGAGATATGGATGATGGTTAATGAGATCTGGACTGGCTGTATATGACCTACTGTGAGATGTAGGTAAGACACTGATAATGGTTACTACAGTACAGACTGGTTCATGTTACCTGCTGCCAGAGGAAGGTGAGACACTGATAATAGTTACTCCATTCTGGACTGGTTACACATGACCTGCAACCAGAGGAAGGCCAGATATGGATGATAGTTACTGTAGTCTAGACTGGTTGCATATGACCAGCTGCCACAGGAAGGTGAGATGCTGATAATTAGTTACTGTAGTCCAGACTGGTTGCATGTGATCTGCTGCCAGAGGAAGATGAGATATGGATTACTGATTCAAAATAAGTATTAGTATATTTAAATGAATTACACTTTTATCAATATGTTTTAAAACATGTACAACTCTCCTCTGATAAGCCGTAAATCTACTTATAATGCATGGTCACATGTGGATCCCAATTTTTTTTTCTACAAAGTACCAAAACAATTGGTCCCGATCAGTTGAACATGGTGAAAATCTTGATTAAAATAAAACTCTGATATATCATTTTGTTTTATTGTCGAAAATTGCAGTTAGTGTCTGAAATCTGAATCAAGAACACAAAATTAGCAACTTTTAATAAGTTGTATACCTTGATAAATTTTCTTTACAAAAAAATACAAATTGTCAGTACACTGTAAATAACAATATTTGATATTTGAAAATGTCAGTAGTGCCTACTAAAGGCAGCACTTCAAGAAATTATTACCTATTAAATAAATTTTGTGAAGTGAAATTCATGTTTGAATTGTATCATTTAATTCAGTTTTAGTGTAATTACATTAATGTAACATGCCCTCTTGTATTCAAACATGAGAAATGGTAATCTACTGTCAGAGTTATGTCAATAATCATTTCTGAAAACTTAATTAAGTGCTGTGTTTTGATCTCCAATTTGCAGAAGTGTTTGTTGTATTACTGCAATCAATTAAAAGTAGACTTGTTTTGAATTATTACACTAATTACATCTTTTGTATCAGCTCAATGGGGGGTGATGTTAAAAAGAAATTTAAAGGCATGCAAATCCAACCCATGTAAGAACTAGCAGTCTTAGTAGCATGTTAGATGAAGTCATTTCAATTCACCAATTGAACAACTATACCAATATTATTATGTAAGTAACATAACTAAAGTAAAGTATCTAACATTTATCAGTGGTTTATCCTACTAATATGCAAATGTGATCAATGATATCAAGGAATGCATGTGAGAAGAGTATTCAATGCAAAAAAAGCTTTGCTTCACAGATACAAGTTCCAAAGTTTGTACTAAACTCAAAATTCCTGAATTGGCAGTGAGAGATGAGCAAATGTTTCTCTGCAACTTGCAATGAAATCATGACATCAATATTGTACTAACAGAACATTTTAAAAATTGAGTTTTGGTCTTGATGGTTGATGCTTCATGAATTAAATGTTATTATTTTTTGACAAAAGAAAATATTGTTTTCTTGTGAATCAACAATTAAACTTGAATATATCCATATTCACATGCAAAAAGTAGTATCATAATACAAAATGTTTATTCAGGTGCACATGTAATATGTACTAAACATTTTGGAGTAATGATTTTAATGATCCTTCAAAGGTCGGTTATCTTCAAAATAATGGTAATTTATCTAGAATTTCCAATGCAATTATAAAACCAGCATTAGACCATTAGACCGTCCCCCATCCCACCCACCCATATCTTCTCATTGTTGGTGTCCAGCCAGGATGGCATCCCCTTCTTCACTTTCATGAGTTCCTTGGTAAACATGCATGCTTGCTGATACTCTGATATGTGTTTTTTGGACCCTACTGTGTGCAAGTCAACATGAGAATGGTGTATATCTACTAGAATATTTCCACTATCGCTATTTACAGCAAGTGTATCTATTGTGATATGTCCACTATATTGAGGCTGCTGAGTGTAACCATCCTATACAGCAGGTATACCTATTAGGATATGTCAACTATACAGAGGCTGTCAAGTGTAACCATCTTATACTGCAAGTATATCTATTAGGATATGTCCACTATACTAAGGCTGTCAAGTGTAACCATCCTATACCAGATATATCTATTAGAATATGTCCACTACATTGAGGCTGTCAAGTGTAACCATTCTATACAGCAGGTATATCTATTAGGATATGTCCACTACATTGAGGCTGTCAAGTGTAACCATTCTATACAGCAGGTATATCTATTAGGATATGTCCACTACATTGAGGCTGTCAAGTGTAACCATCCTATACAGCAGGGATATCTATTAGAATTGTCTACTATACTGAGGCTGTCAAGCATAACCCTACTGTAAAGCAGGTATTTTCACTATACCGAGACTGCTTAGTGTAACCCTCCAATAAGAGAATGATAGAAAGGCAGTGTGAGTGTTGTGGAGTGTACAGTGCATGTCAGTGTGATAAGGTGACTAAACAAATGACGAAGATATTCCTGTACATTAGAAGAAGTAGGATATGACCTTACTGCTGCCACTAAGGGATGAGAAATTTGCAAAGTGTCTAGCAATGTAAAATGGTTTTCAGTTGGGTTCTGTGTTGTGAAGGACTCGCAGAATCACCAGCTCATGTTCCAGCAGTAATTCACCATGTCAGTTTCCAGCTCAAATTCTGGCTGACAAGCAAATTCAAGATAAAAATTTCAGAACCTGAGTTGCAATTTGATTAACAGTTGAATAAAGCATATAAACCTTTTCAGTTTTTATATTATTTTCTATCTGCTATCAAATTTCACTTTCTGGCATCAACCAATGTTGCAAATGTACAAATTTCCATACTGTGTATAAGATTCATCAGTACATACTGGATGTCAACTTCTGACCGGATAAGATATGTGAGCTGTTCTTTTAGTATATATCCAGGAAATTAGAGCTTGTGGAGTGATAAATCCGAAACTTCAGTTAGCTGTCACCTGAACTTTTAACATGGTTATAGATTTACTTTATCCACTGTTCCACAAGCTAACAAACTTGACCGCAATCCTAGCAAGATTAAAGTCTTGATTTTTTTTCACTAAGTTTGAACACTATCAAAAGCTTCTTGATTTGCATACGATAATGATTGTATCATCACCCTCCTGCTGCTAGAACAAAAATGGGAAATGGCGAAATTGATAAAAATAAGTGTTGAAGTGTAATGAAATGAAGACAGTGTTTGTATCAGTGTAATGAAGTGATCGACAGTATCTGTATCAGTGTCGTGAAGTGTTCGACAGTGTTTGTATCAGTGTAGTGAGGTGGCTTACACTTGGTATGACCAGCAAGTTAGATCCATTATGTTGGGACTGCTTCGGTGTAATCTCCCTACTGCCTGAAGAAGATGATGAATGCACCGACTGACGAGCTATCTCAAGCTCCTGGATACGACTCAAAAGCTGAGACATGTGGTCCAGCAAGTCTCGGTTATGAAGAAGAAGCTGGTGAGCACGGGCCTGAAAATAAATTAATTCTCTTTGTAATGAACATATCGAATGGCTTAAATTCAACTGATATTTGAACTTATTATATACTCATTTTTTTCTCCATTAACTTTACACTGTCAGAATCGTGCAGTATTCTAAGATACTTAACACCCTGATATTGTACGCACATGCATGACATGTGCCTAAAAACAGTATAGTGTATTAGGAATTACTTTGTAAACAAACCATGTACACTCATGTAGTAGACTTCAGGTTTCAGTCTATTAGATTTTTTTGTGGATGAACTAAAACAGCTGTTTCATCTACTTGAAAGTAGAGATGATGAAGTGAACAATGTGGACGAGTTTAATGAGTCACAAATGAAACTTTCGAACAAGCAAACGAATCAACGTGATATTCACAATGTCCACAAAAAATGTGAGAGGCACAACATTGAAAATACCATACTGATCATTTAAACAGTTATTTAGGAGAAATGTTCGTAACTTTTCATGAATGGAATGGTTCAGACTATGACCAGTGTTCTCTTGGGTATATAAAAATAGCATAGAAAAGCATACTGAGGGCACAGGCTATTGCACATCTATCAGATACGTACCATTTTATAAGTACTAAATTTGTGGGAAAAAAATTCATAGAAAAGCGCCTTAGAGCCAATAAGTGAAGACAAGGAAGAATTCTTATTTCCGCCAACTGAATGGATTGTCACACACCAGCTGCTTTTGTAATTTTGTGCGTTAACTGTGTTGATACAATGTTTCAGATTTAGGCTAGCGATAGACACCATACATGATACAGGTCATAACATAGCTAGGGGAGCATGCAAGTGACCAGGCATAAGCATGTCTTCTTTAGCGGTTATAAGAATAGCAAAAAATATACTTACATTTTGCATCTTGAATTTCCTCAAAATGTACCTTCTTAGTTCTGCAAATCTGAATTACATGAACTACGTCATGATTTCTAAAGCTTGATTACTCATTTTGAAATTGTACTGTAATGTCAGAAATTTTCAACAACATTCCAAATGCAATAACATTCTCCTTACTGCATTCAAAATGAAATGAACATGATATTCCATAGCATCTTTCTGATAATTACAACCGAAAGAGTTCATAGTTTTGCACATTATGATTTCAAAAATTTAATGACAGAACAGAAAACACACATGCACCTAAGGCAAGACTCGTCCCTTCCTGCTCAGATCACAGACACATGTATTTTGTGTGGAAATTACACAGCTGATAAATCCAGGAGAATAATCAGTGGAATTTAGAAAATCAACAAAAAAGACAAAACCCATTCATGCCAGACCAACTGGAAAAGCTGTTGCAATGTGCATTCATTCATAATATGACTCTAAATTTTAATTTTAAGTAGACCACAATGAAAATTCTTTTTTAAAGTGATGTCAAGCACATGACTAAGTTCAAATTTCACTGGGCGGAGTTAAGTGCACTTTAATATTGTTGTCATGTACTGATGAATCTTAGAGATGCTCCCAGGATTTAATCTAAAAAATGAGGGGGGAGTAGAACAAGATTGAGGGGGAGGAGGAAACGGCCATACTTCATTATTTACATAACACTTCAATATCTATCCTTCTTTTTTCCTTATCCGCTCTGTAAGACCTCAATTAAAATCAAAATCTTCAAACGATGTTGCCTCTAGCTGTATAAGTATTAATCTGTTCATTCATTGTTTCTCAGCTTAATCGGTTTCATATCATGTTTATGAATATTGTTCTCTACTGAGAAGACCCTTTCACAGCTCACAGGGATTATTCACTAGGATAAGCTCTGCCAAAGTCTAACTTTCTTGAATTAGCATTCCACTGACTACTATGCTAAATTTACTATTCAGTAATGCTGTAGGATTTTAAGTTCATTAATGCTATAGTCTGCTTGTTCAAACAGGGGTAATTTAATCAGACAAATAAATATTTTTACTTCTTAATTTCATTTTTAGATTCGCATTTATTAGATTTATCATAACCTTTATATTAGGGCTATGTAGTTTTGTAGCATATGATCCCACTAAATTGCAACTAGAAAAGAAACTAAAAGTGCACTCTACTTTTAAATTGTCTGTATTTTAATTTGGCTTGTTTGTCTTCCTTTTCTACATTTAATCTCAAAATACTGCTGAAATGAGGGGTTGACCATCATGCCATCTGTTTCGGTCCATCCAGCATGTACATCGGATTCGAATTTAACACCATTTTTTGGGGTTCAAAATCACTAACTGGCATCTCTTTTAATACTTTCCCAGCTCATATAATCTGATATGCTTCCAGGCTTCATATGCATGACTTGAAATTAATTTGTGGGAGTTCTTGCACATCAACGCTTTTGAAGTGCATGAATTCATGCAAATTTTGCATGAATCACGCATCACGCCCTGGGAGCATCTCTGGAATGTGTGCTTGTGTATTTATTTTGGAATACAGCATAAATTCAATTACTTTGTTTCTTGTAGTGTACTTTTGTATATAATTAAGCCTTAGGTAAAATAAGAAGATGAGTATATAATAAAAAGGTTATTGCACCTGTATAGGAAAATATGAACTCCTTTTGTCAGATTGATACTGCACTCCCACAGGTTGTGCAGTATCCATCCAAAAAAACTCATTCATATTTTCCCATACAAATGCACTAACCTATAAATATTCTTTCATGACAGAATTTGTCAATTTAATGATCTTAACTAAATACATTATATATGAGGAAATTTCTGTGATATTAAAGTATTTTGCAATTTTTAATTAAACAAAATTGTATTTCATTCTTGCCATTTTGTAAATTTTTTCTTCTCATTATTCCATTTGCAAGGACTATCTTGTGTGATACATGACCAAGTAACAAAAGTTGCCAAAATTAACCCATGTGGAAATTTCTCCATGTCGAATCTCCTTATACTCAGCCAAAGTCATTTCTATGCACTGTACCTAATATTCAGGCAATATGCACAGTACCTTATACTCACTTAGTTAACATTTTCCATGCATAGTACGTTATACTCAGTCAACATTTGCTATGTACAGTAACTTATAGACTTACAGTAAACATTATCCATGTACAGTATATTATTTACTTACGGTCAACATTTTCTATATACTGTACCTTATATACTTACAGTCAATGCTTTTAAACAAAAAAATTCATACAAAGTATGGGGAGGTCTTTTAAACACAAATACTAAAATATGGTTACTGCTGAAAACACAAGCTGTCTGAAGTATGTATGAAATAGTCAGTTATGATATTTTGATGTTTTCATCCAAAAATGTATACATGGGATCCAATTCATTGATCTATTTCATTTATTCATACACAATACTTGTAACTAAACTTAGATGGATTTTAATGATTAGAGATTATAAAATTAAATATTATTCACCGCAAAATAACAGTGTGTAGTAAATGTGTCTATCAAAATTGTTTACCATGGGTGTTTATGAATGCATTCCTTCAATTTTCAAGCCAGTCCAAGCAACCAACATTTTATTATATTTTGTGTTGTTTGTAAATACTCTTTGTGTTTCATGCAATTAAATCTTCTAATTGATTTATATTTGTCTCTTTCATAATGTGGGTTTTCTTTGGAAATTATATTTCTGGAGTTATCTGCCAGTGGACCGAAGGCCTTAACTTGCAAGGCAGCATCTGCATTTCTTTTTTTTTTGGTGCAGTTGACAACACCTTTAATCTAGCTGTTGATCTGATACAGTATGACACCTTTAATCAAGCTGTTGATTTGACACATTACGACACCTTTAATCAAGCTGTTGATTTGAAACATTACGACATCTTTAATCAAGCTGTTGATTTGACACATTATGACACATTTGATCAAGCTGTTGATCTGACACATTAGGACACCTTTAATCAAGCTGTTGATCTGACACATTACGACACCTTTAATCAAGCTGTTGATCTGACACATTATGACACCTTTAATCAAGCTGTTGATTTGACACATTAGGACACCTTTAATCAAGCTGTTGATCTGACACATTATGACACCTTTAATCAAGCTGTTGATTTGACACATTATGACACCTTTAATCAAGCTGTTGATTTGACACATTATGACACATTTGATTAAGCTGTTGATTTGGCACATTATGACACCTTTAATCAAGCTTTTGATCTGACAAATTATGACACCTTTAATCAAGCTGTTGATTTGCCACATTATAACACATTTGATTAAGCTGTTGATTTGACACATGACACCTTTAATCAAGCTTTTGATCTGACACATTATGACACATTTAATCAAGCTGTAGAAGATGCCACTGAACTGAAGACCATTCCCATTTCTGATGCTAAGAGTGATGCCATTACACTGAAGGGGTCCAATGCTAAAACTTATGTCAATTAATGAAGGCCATTTCCATTTTAAATGCAAACAGTGATGCCTTTAGAATGAAGGCCATTTCCATTTCCAATGCTAACACTGATGCCATTACATTGAAGGCATCCAATGCTAACACTGATGCCAAAAGACTGAAGACCATTTCCATTTCCAAGGAAAACAGTAAATGTCATTGGACTGAAGGCCATTTCCATTACCCATGGTAACATATCACTAGACTCAAGGCCATTTCCATATTCCCATGCTAACAAGGATGACATTTGACTGAAAGCCATTTCCATTACCCAGTGTAAGTGTGATGTCATAGCTTTGCATATAACTTTGCATGTGATGTCCTGTAACTTTGCATATCAGGGCCCAGTTACTTGGAATGAATTCTCTCTGGATCTCAGATACAAAGAGATCATGTTCACATTCAAAAGTTCCCACAATACACATCTTGTCCACCAGCAAAGACAACTTTAACATTCCTCCATTTGTCAGCATTGTTTGATTAAAACTGTACTATAAACTCATTTTGTGTTTTTGGTTACTTTGCGTAAACCACTTTGGTGATGTTATTTTGTGTAATAATTCATGTCTTGTGAGACGTATTCATGTGCTTTAATGTTGTCTGTATGCAAATGGTTTTTATACTCCTATGTCCTAGCTTGATGTTGTCTGTATGCAAATGGTTTTTATACTCCTATGTCCTAGCTTGATGTTGTCTGTATGCAAATGGTTTTTATACTCCTATGTCCTAGCTTGATGTTGTCTGTATGCAAATGGTTTTTATACTCCTATGTCCTAGCTTGATGTTGTCTGTATGCAAATGGTTTTTATACTCCTATGTCCTAGCCTGATGTTGTCTGTATGCAAATGGTTTTTATACTCCTATGTCCTAGCTTGATGTTGGAAATTTCTCAAAAGATTAAGCACTCTATTAAGTCATCATTATTACAAATATTATGTCATTAGACTCAAGGCCATTTTCATTACCCATGGTAACTATGATGTCATTGGACTCAAGGTCATTTTCATTATCCATGGTAACTATGATGTCATTGGACTGAAGGCCATTTTCATTACCCATGGTAACTATGATGTCATTGGACTGAAGGCCATTTTCATTACCCATGGTAACTATGATGTCATTGGACTGAAGGCCATTTTCATTACCCATGGTAACTATGATGTCTTTGGACTGAAGGCCATTTCCATTACCCATGGTAACTATGATGTCATTGGACTGAAGGCCATTTCCATTACCCATGGTAACTATGATGCCATTGGACTGAAGGCCATGAAGGCCATTTCCATTTCCAATGCTAACACTGATGCCATTAGACTGAAGGTCATTTCCAACATCCAGGGTAAAAGTGATGCCATTAGACTAAAGGCCATTTCCAATACCCAGAGTAAAAGTAATGCACTTAGACTGTTTTACAAACCCAAATAATAATAATCATACCAAAACAGAATCTTAATTGTGAAAATATACAGCATGACAAAATGAATTCATGGTTTAGTATTCAGACTATTTCAGGGTGTACTCAATTTGATGACTCTAGCTAACAAATGTTCTCATTTACGATTGTATTCTATCATTTCAAATGTGCATGGAACATCTGGAACTTGACCTTTTTGTACAGTCTACATTGATCACATGCACCCAAACAAAAACTGTATGCACTTCAAAATTGGAGGAACAAACATGTTGTCACTTTGGAACTAAATGATGCAAAAATTAAACTGTTTTGCATATTATCAGTGCATTTAAAAATTATTCATGCATTTTTCATCAGTTTATTTGTTCAAAATAATTCAAACACACAGGTCATCTATAGATCTATCCCTACTTATTACCTGAGCCTCTATCCTAGCAGAAGTTTCTGCGGAAAGCTGATCTTTTAGAAGTTGGACTTGTGCTATAGCAACCTGGGTTTGCTGCTGGTGATGCTCTACCTGTTGCCGTAATAACTGCAGCTGATGGTGAGAGGTCAAGGGCATCTGTGTGTCTGGGACAGTGTCATCAAGGAGAGAGGAGGGACTAATTGGTGAGGATATGGTGGTACCTCCAATTTGGTTCTGCAAGAAATAGAAATAATGATATAATAATCTTCCTATTCCTATCTGACATAACACAAGAACTGTCCAGCTGAACTTTCTTGTAACGGATGACAATGAGATCATTAAGTAACTGGTCTACTATATCCAAAACAGTCATCAGTATTCTGATACCATATACAGTGTGACCCGCTATAACACGGTAGTTAGGAGCCATAGAACCCGGCCGTGTTATAGACCGAACCGTGTTGTAAGCAACCAAGTGAGCTGAAGAACATGATGCATGTACCCGAAAAAATGTGCGGGGGGTGGGGGGTGAGTGGGGTGGTTAGGTAATAAATACAGGCGCAAAATACGTGCTTCATTGGCACAGTTATCATCTTAAATCGATGAATATTAAATGAGAAATACACCTGTAGTGAAAACAGAGAAGGCATATATAATATTTTACTTTATTCTGAGAACCACGCATTGGTACATATGTGTATACTGTTTTTTTTATATACATGTCTAATGTATAGCAATGAATAAAGTATCAACACCGTGTACTCACCCGCGAATCACGTCACATACATTGATTCTAGAATACAAGTAATTCCATTGAAAATATGCACACACACAGATTTAAAATATTCAATAATTTTGTTTTTACAGGTCATAGAGGTCTGAATTCAGTGGAAAAAAATAGAGCAATCACGTAACGAATGATGAAGCACGTTTACTCTTCAGTACGTCCCAAGTCGGTCAAAGTTTGCGCCTTAAGCGCCGTCGGTAGAGTTCGTAAGCATAAACTTTATTCCTGTAGAAAGGAAACTTTCACAGCACAATAAAAGTGTTCCAGTCACGTTGGAAAATAAAACAATCCATCAGATTCCATTGCTTTTATTTAAGTTCGGTACTGACTTCCTTTGAAGAAAGGTTCTTTGTTTTTATTGAAGATTGTAGTTGGCTTTCTTTGATGAAGTGTACATGAGTTATTGAAGTTGCTGCTAAAGGACAGCTTTGGAGAACCAAACAAATGCCCCTTTCTTATTCTGGTGGCAACATCAAAAAATTGTATTGCATGATCGAGACTGATTTTTTCCCATTTGCTTAGTACGTTTTCATTACAATTGGTGCTTCAAAGGTAATGTTTTCTTTGAAATTTCAGCTACTATTTTATCTGGGTACATTTTTTTAAAATGAATTGGCAGTGTATGGTCAATTTGTAGTTACTATTCCTCCCTGCCTATTGAATAGACAAGTGAGAGCTTGCTTTTTTTTTCTTTTTTTTTTTCACATTTGTGGTAGTGGGGTGATGCTGCCTTCCAATCATACGTCAGAAATTTAAAGAAAGGGTAAATCAACGACAGAGATGCAGGTGTTCTGGTCTGATGACAGGGATTACTACAGAAAATGTGAATGTTCTGAAGGATTTAATTCTGAGTGAAAAGAAGAGGAATTTTACTTACCATCTACATACAAATGTCAGTCTATGTAAATATATTAATTACTAACGAGCGGCTTAACGAGCGGCTGAAAATCCGACGGAAAAAAAAATTGAGATAATGCCTTGTACGGTTGATCTCCACTACCAGAAATGTTAATTTGAAGAAAAAAAAGCGGATATCTCAAAACATACAGTACTCATGCAAGATGTCAACATAAGTGGATTATGATATAACAATGCACTGTTAAGATGGTTTGTCAATATGGACAAAGAATTTGTTTATGTAACAAAAGATAAATTTCAGTGCATTTTATATCGACTTTGCGGCTTCCTTTCATGGGGCCTCTGAATTTCTCCACTCCAGTCCGATGGTTGTATGTACAAGTTTAAACAACCAACAATGTCACCAATAAAAAAAAATAACCAGATGGTGTATTTTGCCGCCAATAAGGAAAAAAAATTGCATTTTGCTACATTGGCGAAGCCCAGCACGATTCCTGAATAAACTTTTTACACGTTATTTTTCGTACTTTTAAGAAAACATTTTTTTTTTCGTGTATGAGAAAAATGCATATAAAATTTCAGGAGCCATGCCACGACTGTCTTGTATTATTCATACGCGATCTCTTCCCTAAAATGATAATAAACTTTTTTGGTTTTTGTCGTACTTTTAAAAAAGAATTTTTTTTCGTGTACGAGAAAAATACATGTATATAAAATTTCGGGAGCCACACCATGACCATGTTATATCCGAATTCGTGTTATAACGGAGTGTGCTATAGTGGGGTCACACTGTATCAATATCAAAAGTGCAACTTCACAGCTCAGAGTTCCAGTTCTTGCATGAATTGGGAATTATTCCATCTTAGATTTGTGTTTCTTTCCATCAACTCCTTCAATTTCCTGAAACTCCTGGTTCAAATAAATTTCAATATCAGTCAGTACTACAGTGGGCTACCAGAAACAGAACTTAATCGGGGAGCCCAACATAAATAATGTAGCCAAGAGGAGCACAATATCAAAAACTATTTAAACAACTATAAGACTTCCCTGTTCTGCTGTTATTAGCCACTAATAGTTCATCTTCTTTGTGAAATGTTATACAGCTACCATATATTCCCTAACTAATGCCTCCACAAGCATTATTTTTTCTAAAGGGGGTGGGGGGCATATACTAGAGCACAATAATGAAAGCTGAAGTTGTGTTTTTTTATGTACTCTTACAATGACAACATCTACATCAAAGGGTCTTTCTGCCACTAAATTCAGTCATTGTATATATCAGCATATTTAAGATTATCAATCAATCAACACATTTTCCCACTCAGCATCTGGATAAAGTTGGACAGCCAAATCTTTGAACTTGCCACCCAGCTATTGTGTCGTGTTTAGCACTACATTTCTGTCTGTTATTTAACTAACTTATACACTGATGTACACTGTAACAATTAAGTTACAGAATAGTGATGATTCTTGGAAAATTTAAAATTTCTGTTCTTACAAATAGGAGGGGGACATTATAGTGGGGGACATTAATTAGGGTATGTTCTGTCAAGAGTACTGCATACAGTATGTCATATGTCCAACCTGTGTTTAATAGTCTGCTATCTTGGCACCAGTAGAGATGGCTGACGTGGGCAATTACTGATCAAGTGGTATCAATGACCTTGAAAAAATGGTAAAGGTATCTGGTTTTGAACTAAACTTAAAATGGAGAAACAAATATGTTCTTATTATGCTTACGATGACTTCAACATCTGGCCTTCAGAACTCCCAATTTCTGTGTTTCTTTCTGACTCTAACTGCATGCAATTCATAAAATTTGGTCAAAGAAATTACTCTTGAACAAAGTTATTTCAAGTCAAAACAACCATGACCTTTGACCTCCTGACCCTAAAATCAATAGACCTCTTCCTTACTTTATGTGCAAGACAACCCACCCTGAACTTTGGTCAAATCATCCTTCGGTCAGTCACCTTGACCTCTGAACTGTTTGATCCAAAAATAGCATTCTTTCTTACCTAACATAAACATGTAAGCCATCCACAAACTTTGGTGAATGTATATGTCCAAAAACATATAATGTGCATAAACCATCACTTTTTTCCCAACAGCTTTGACCTCTAACCTTTTGATCCCAAAATCAAAAGGCTTCATTCTGACAATAAATACAAGTCATCCACAAAGTTTTGTCCAAGTTTCTGATGAAAGAACAAATGTTATTGTAAAGAAACCATTTTTATTCTTTCATATGAATAACTTAACAATGTATGATCTGTATTTTGACCAGCTTACAAAAATACCAGACATGCTCTTCATGTCAAGCCTTTCCTTCAGCTTACTGAAAGATAAGGTAAGTAAACATGAGGCCTAAGTGGGCCAAATATTGCTCACCTTCATAAATCACATGTTACTTTGTGAATGCAAATCAATACTTAGTGTCGTTTATCTTCTTTGTTAGAATATATATATATATATATATATATATATATATATATATATATATATATATATATATATATAACATGGCTTCATTTCTGAAGGTGTTTTTGTAACATCCTTACATTTTCTTAAGAAACAAAAAAAAAAAATAGATAAAACATGGAAACATGGCAAATAATGTCAGTTTTAATTCATTAATGTACACATCCCATGTAATTACTTTGCCATATGACTTAAGGTATAGCCAAATATTGTGCATCTGGCTTTGGTTGCCAGACCTGCCTTTTCATCTGCTTCTTTACAAACACCGACTAAATTATCTTTGCATATTTTCAGACAGAAACAAGAATTTCTTTTAATATCCAAAATCATGCAGAAAATACAATATATGGTTTCTTGGTATTAAAGGCGAACATTTATGCATCTAGCATTGGCTCCTGTGTCTCTCCACGCCTTTTGGAGGCTAAACCCTGGTTAATAACTTGGAAACTGTTTACAGCCCTACCCTTACAGTATATGTACCCTTATCTTGTACTACAAGGAGTTAATTTATGCAGTCAGCATGGATTACTGGATCTGTCTTAACCCCTGTTCCCAAGTCATTACTTTGAAACTACTGAGATTCCCATGCAGGAGAGTCATGATGAACCAGTAATTAATACACAGAAAAATTTGGATTTCATTCCCACTGTTTATCAGCCTGGATTGGCTATTGAATGTCTTAGAATTTATTATGTAAAGCCATGCATTTCTTTCTTAGTAATTCAATTTCAAAGTGTGTCATGAGAAAGAAAAAGTTTTTTAATTTTTAATTTTAATAAAAGCTAAAGGTACAAAAAATTAAATTTCAAATAATTTGTGACTAATGACACTGTACATGTGAATGCATACACATATAATAACATAAAATCAACTTCTATCATGATTGGACAAATTTTATCAAATGGTTTTGGAAAAGTCCTTCAACTGCTTTGCTTTGTTTTGTAACAGCATGCATATCTGATAGCAAATTCAAAAATTGTCATGCCAGGATGCTGTCAAAAAAATTTGGCCAAATTCTGCTGTATGGTTTTCAAGAAAAAGCTGCTTTAAAATTTTGCTCTTTTTAATAATGGTGGCCATATCTGATGGCATGGTTTGAATTTGAAAGACCTTCATTCCTGGATGATTCTTGCCACAATTGGGTTGTTGTTGTTGTTGTTGTAGGGTTTAATGCCATTTTTCAGCACACGATAGGCTATACATGGTGGCCAGTATAACTGGAAGAGGAAGAATGCTGGAAAACCCCAGGAATAACCACCGACCCACAAGAAGCTACTGGCAAGCTTTCTCACACACCCATGTTAGCCGAGCCTAAGACTCAATCCCACGCAGACAGAGGTGAGATGGCAGTGATCCAGAACGGTGAGTGCTTCAGTCCACTTGGCCACTCAGGGCCCCTGCCACAAATCGTACAAATCTGTTTAGCTTGTTAAGAAGACATTGTCTAAAATATTCTTATTTTAAGCAGAAGGGGACAAATCTGATGAAAGATCATCATTATTTTAACAAATTTTGAAGAGGTTCATGCCGGGATTCTTTCTGCCAAAATTGGTCAAATTCCGTTGAGCAGTTCTTGAGAAGAAGCCTATTTTATGTTTTGCTATTTTCATTTATAGTAACAAGATCTGATGAAAGCCTTTTGTATCCTTTGATATTTTAATTTACAGTAACAAGATCTGATGGCATATCTGCATTACCTGGACAAATTTGAAAGAGCTTCATGCAAGGATAGCTTCAATCAATCTTGTCAAATTCTGCCGATCAGTCCATCTTATGTTATTTTTAGGTTTTTCTATTGTAAGAAATGGTAACCATACTTGGAAAATTTGTCAAATTCTGTTAAGCAGATATTAGAAGTCATTTAAAGCTGTATCTATATATATATATATATATATATATATATATATATATATATATATATATATATATATATATATATATATATATATATATGTATACACTTCACAGCAGATCATTTTCTGAACAAATTTAAATCAGCTTCATGACAATGATTTTTTTTCAAATTTGGTCAGATTCTGTTGAGCAGATTTTGAGAAGAAGCAATTGTGAATGGACAATAAAGAACGACAATGTCACTTGACCTCACTGCCAGGTAAGCTAAAAACTTTATGACAGGTTAATCTAGGGTGGTGGCAGATATATTCATGTACAGACCAACATGCCTTTACCATAGTAATCCCCATGATGAGTTTATGCCAAGGTAGATCAAAATAAAATGTGATGCAAGCTCGACGTTATGCAATAGCCACTGGGCTACCTGATTTCAGAATATGATAGCCTTGACTGTGCATTCCAGCCCCAAGACTGTAAACATAATCTTACACATAAATGCAGACTCAACTAAATATCTTGACCTCGGATTGGCTAACATCAAAGTAGTAACCAATCAAATGTCGGAATCTCAAACCCAGTATGAGTATGAGGATTATTTGTGATCCTGGAACTGGGTAGACCCTGAGTACAAGATTTGTTATATCCTGAATTATAAAGACCAACTGACACCCATATGTGCTGTGGAATGTTATTGTTTTGTTAAGTAGTGGGAACATATATAAAGTAAAAATATCATTACAACACAAGCAGGTAAATATATACAGCAGTATGAAATCCTTAAGCTTACCTACCTACCATATACATTTGTTTACAAATGGAGTCAAACTGCCACAACAAAAATCCAGATGTGCCATAGCATAATGTACATGCATATCAGGGTATATTTTGTTTGTGGAACTGATTACCCCAAACAAACTGTGCCGACCCAGATCTGCCAGTGCATTAAGCACCAGCAGATCTAATCAAATGCAGTTTGCAGTTGGCATCATCTTGTAAGCGAGTATATACATTATCTACACATTACAATGCAAACAATGTTCCATTAGATTTGCCTGATTCTCATCCTTAATACACTTAGACTGGAACAGTTAATCAGTGTTTCAATTAACACTGTGCCAGAAACCAGTCAGCATCACCACATTACTTTCCGCCCAAAAAACAGAATGTAATCAACTATTACATAGCTCACCTCAATGAAGCTTTTAGTAGACTCCAGCAGCCACTGTAACAATAATTATCATGCAGAAAATAAATTATGACAAAAGTGATCCTGACTTTGAAAAGTTGGCCCCTTTTCTAAGTGACGGTTTATTTGGCAATTTGTTATCTTTATATTTTTCAAAACTGACAATTAGTACTATAGCCAGTATTGTACTGACATGCCAATATCCATATACATGCATACATGCATACATAGACTTACATACATAAAAACATGGTTTCGAGTCTTGGGCTCGGCCAATGTGGGTACATAAGAACGCTTACCAATAGCTTCCCATGGGATGGTCGTTCTTCCTGGGGTTTCCCCAGGTTCTTCCTCCACCATTTATACTGGCCACCATGTATAGCCCATCTTGCGATGAAAAATGGCATTAAATCACATACATACATACATACATACATACATACATACATACATACATACATACGTATGTATATACACATTGAGTAAAACAACAGCAACAGTAAAGTCAGGATAATGATGGTACATTCTGGACAGGGCATAAAAGACGTAAACCAGTTAAAAGATCATTTTTCTATGATACAAAAACTGAAGTGCTATAATGGGTTGACCAAAACCAGAGATTAATACAGTTTTTGGTTTTTTTTAGCAACATTTATCTTTAAATGGACTTCAGAAGATAGTCACTATCCACCTCTATATGACAGATCCATCCCTATATGATAGATCCACCCTATATGACAGATCCATTCCTATATGACAGATCCACCCATACCCCCATATGACAGATCCATCCCTATATGACAGATCCACCACCCTATATGCCAGATCCATCCCTACAGGACAGATCCATCTCTACCTGACAGATCAATCCCTATATAACAGATCCATCCCTACATGACAGATCCATTCCTATATGACAGATCCATCTCTATATGACAGACTTTACTAGATGCCAATCAAAAGCTTTGAGCAGAGCATGAAATAGGATTTTTTTTCATTGATCCACTGGAACACAATAACATCTTTACTGATCCACATGTTCATATTTCTCTTAATGCATAAAGTGCACAACATCACATCCTTGTCGGGGACATATTTCAGCCATTCATATCAGTTTTCTCAAGCTCTTTGACACTTTATCACCTTTTAATCTTGACTACATTTACAACTCTCTCCTGTCATCTTATTTTCTGACATTTCTGCACCTTTTTGTCATCATCTAATTTTTGATTTTTCATTCGCAGCTGTACACCATGCAAGAACGTCTAGATCTTTCCAATTGTAATGCAATGAATATTTATCAACAACATAACAATAAAATATGTTCTTTGGTATAATTCTGCATTTTTTGTTGAGGCCAATATGACCTTTTCCAATTGGCCAAGTTTTAGTACAAGCCATATGCCCTATCACACTTTATATTGTCCGTATCTAAATTGTACACTGGATCAGAGTACCAGTCTAGTTCAGCATTCATGCTGTTTTAACAATCATTGTACCAGTCTATTTCATCATGCATGTTGTTTTAACAATCAGCAATCTTGTTTACTTGATGCATGGAAGAACACATGGCCATTTCCAGAGTCATTCATGGCAACTCTTCAAGTGTAGGACTTGGCAGGTACTCAATTAACATAATAAACAGATCTCATCCAAGGTAATACAACCTAATGACTTATTAAATATAGCTGACTTAAGACTTCTTGTTAACTTAGCAACCAGGGAAAAAATTACTGATCCAATGGATTTGTGATCCATTTGCAAATATAATGACTGCAAGTAACCAAATAAGGATTAATTTCAGACCCTGCTTTGAGTGATCTTGAAGTGGCAGCCATTATTAGAAGCAGATATTGTTTATGCATATGTAATTGCATTGATTAGCCACTACAGCTGAGGACTCACATGAAAAGTATGCATTCAACTCATCCAATTCCTAAACCCATGCACATGTACAATACACAGTTAACCTGTTAAGAGTAACTTATTACAATACAAAATGAGTAGTTACTTCCAACTGAATTGTTCACAAACAGCATTTGTTGTAGACTATGATGCAAACAACATGGAAAAATCTATGTGGTCATGAACTAAACAAATATTTAACCTATGTAAATCATAAATGATAGGTCACAGTAACCTTCTTTGGTTACAAGGTTATAGTTGTAACTGAGATGTGTCCTATTAATAAGTTTCATAATTCAAACATGAACAGCACTCAGTAAATGACCTTGAAACAAAACATTTCAAAAAAGACAATGAAACATCAGTAAGTGTAATCTTCCCTTCAAAAACAGGTTTCCAGGTGGTGTTTGAAATCAGTAAATGGAATCTTCCCATCAGGAACAGGTTTCAAGGAAGACCATAGTCAGGACTTTATAAGCAAATCATTTTTCTTAAAGATATGGGATATAAATGGCTTGTCAAATGTAAGGTTTTATAAGGATTTTGTTATGAAAAGGAATCTGATAGATGATGACATTCGTCTTTTGAGGTTTCAATGTAGTTCAAATATCTCAGTTTGCCTATTGTTGTTGTTGTGGTGGGTTTAATGCCATTTTTCAGCACAAGATAGGCTATAGATGGTAGCCAGTATATCTTGTGGAGAATGAAAAGAAAGAATCACTGACTCATGGAAAGCTATTGCCAAGCTTTCTCACATACCTATATTGTCTGAACTAAAAACACAATCCCACGTGGATGGAGGTAAGATGTCAGTGATCTATGAAAGTGAGTACCCAAGACCATTCAGCCACCTGGTGCCCCCAAGTATGGTTGTAAATTCTGCAATAAAAAAGGAGGCTTTATCCAGTAATGCACTCAAGATAGTGGAGTATTGCCTTGGCAGCTGAAACCTGTCTCCATGTTTCAAACTGTATACATGGAAGTTAAACTGTGAAAGCAGTTTCACAAGTGGAATGTTGGTGAGTGTGAGTGATAACAAAGGTGGTGATTCAGGAATAAAGAATTTTGCAATATTGGCAGGATTGACATTTTTTATGCATCTTGATGATGACAAATTCATATGTGCAAAACTGTTTGTTTCTGGGTGTACATCATTTGCTATTTGGGCCTAAAGACTACATCATATGCAGAACTAGATGGATAAAAAGACAGACTGGAAGAACACTGAAGAGCCCATTTTTTTCACCTGAGATAAGTGATGATTGATTTGTTTCAACATAGTTTTTTTATGGGGAAGGTCTAAATGCTTCCAAGTCCCTGGTTGCCTGTCACATCAAGCATCTGCAGTTAGCTGTGAGCTGGTCCATACACAGTTGAGCCATGGTCAAATATGGCTCTATCAAGCATCTACAGTAAGCTGGTCCATACACAGTTGAGCCAGGGTCAAATATGGCTCATCAAGCATCTACAGTAAGCTGGTCCATACACAGTTGAGCCATGGTCAAATATGGCTCTATCAAGCATCTACAGTAAGCTGGTCCATACTCAGTTGAGCCATGGTCAAGTTTAGGTCTTTTTATTTTCTTGTGTAACCAGAATATGAACTTCTATTCCACTCCCCAATCTCTATTTTTTTTACATCTGTCCTTTAGGTATCAAATATGTAGAAGGAATGCCAGTTTACAGTCGAAACAATGTGGTCTCCTCCACAAGTTGGAATAAAACAACTGTCAGATAGAATTTTGGGTCATTATGAATTTGATGTACACTATACATATAACCTGCAGAAGTACATGCAAACAGTGTTAGATTTTAAAAATATGAACCTGTTTTCTTCTGATCATTTCTGAACACTTCTGAACATGTATGTGGTTGAAGTACTGAATTCTTTTAAGCATATATTTGGTTGAAGCACTGAATTCTTTAAGCATATATGTGGTTGAAGTTCTGAACTCATTTAAGCATATGTGTGGTTGAAGTTCTGAACTCATTTAAGCATATGTGTGGTTGAAGTTCTGAACTCATTTAAGCATATGTGTGGTTGAAGTTAACTCATGTAAGCATATACATGGTTTAAGTTCAACATTATGCATCCTCTCTGGACCACAGCTGATCAAAAAGGCTGGTTTGCTACCTTAACTCTTAAATTATTCTTTGCAAAGCTGGATATATATATAGAGTGGTAGAGAGCCCCTTAAACCTTGGCTGAATACATCATTCACTGGTGTCATAACCTTTCAATTCAAACAAGATGGTTACTTTATGAAAGCTTCTCTAATACAGTGGTCCCCATCATGAATGCCACCCCCACCCCAACCCCGACCAGCAGCCACCCACTCTTTATGGCAAGAATCTCTTGGCACTGACGAGTTTGTGTTCAAAAGGACCCCTCAAGAAAGGCCATCATTCTAATGTGACCTGCGGACAAAATATTAGTGCAAAAATGTCAAATTTACCCCTCACAAGCAGCCATATTTTATTTTAATAAGTGTCCAGAACCAATATTTAATTACAGTAGGGTAAATAATCTGATTATCTTTCCTGATGTCTGTTTCCGGATGTCAGGTTTTCGTTACTGAAAGAAGTGTTGGTCAAAGTACATGTACCATTAAAGTTATTATTATACCATTAACACAAAAAATACCTCTAATTCAAACATAACAACACTTTTAAGACTCCAAAAGAGGGCTTGCCATTTAATTCTAGATCAATGTATAGACAATTTCCAGGATGCAATGAATAATATAAAGGTTATAACAATACATGAAAGAATATTTCTCAGAAAGGCCAAATTGATGTATAAAGTATCCAGGAAAGCCATTCCTGTCTATCTAAGCAATATCTTTCACCAAAGAGATGCTGATGGTACTCCAAATTTAAGGTCCATAAGAAGTAAATTACATTATACCAAGGCCAAAGAAGGAATTGTTTAAAAAAAAGATTTCAATATACTGGTCCACTGGTATGGAACAACATTCCCAGTGACATAAGGCGGGCTTCTAGCATTTCTTCTTTTCATAATCAATGTCTCAAATGGATGAAATCTTTAAAAAAATTGAACAGTTCAAGTACAATAAATACCACCTGCTTTTCTGTAATTTTGCATCATTTTCACAGTTGAATTTTTCAATGCAGGATGATATTTTATATTTTATATATGTTTATGTTTTCACAGATGCCTGTGCATGTGTTCCAGGCTTGATACTTTGACTTTTAAAATCACTTAATTATTTAGTGTCAAGCCAGATTCTTCACATCATGTTGTATATATTATATATATTGTACTTAACAGACAGAAGGCCTCAAGGTAGATTAGTTCTGTAACTAATTGAGTTACCTTCTCTAAATAAAGACTTTATTATTATTATTAGTATTATTATTATTATTATTATTATTACACAGACATTTACAGGAAGTTTGGTCAATATTGTTTTGATAGAACTTCGGGCTTCACAGAGCCAATTCTTTTTTTCTTTTTGTTTTTGTAATAACGATTACGACCGGACGTAATTGTCAAGATCATAACATGGTCAGATAGGCTAATTACAGATTTTGTGGATTAACACACACACACAAAGAAATTAATCTTGAACAAAAAAGAGTACCAGACAATGACCGAAAAATCACATGACAGTACATGTATCACTTTCTTTATAATGAGGCATTTCATTTACAAAAGTTTCATCTGCAAAATTAAATTGCAGTACTGTACAATTACCAACACAGGAATAAATCATTGCAGAACTTTAATATGTCATCAAGTAAATAAAGAAATAATACTTTAGAAGAAAAAGTAAAAGTTTTTTTGACTTGACCACAATAGGTCGAGTTCACCTGACGAAAATTTTGCTAGGAGACTAAAAAAACCAAGATCATAAACAATAAGGAATATATTCTGTCACAGTGGAAAAATGGAGTAAATGGAAAGAGAATTATTTTAAATATGAAACAATGTATGTACCAAAATTTAAATAATGTTTTTGAATGGTTTGTAATGTGCATGCCAACAATACCCCACTCACATTTCATGCCTAAGAATAAGAACTATTAATTTATGTTACTTGAAATAACTCTGTTTTTAAGACAAGAACATTTTAATAATTAATGTTACTTTTAAATGAAGATTTCAACTGCTTTAAGCTATATGTAGCTTTCCTACTATATACACATACATGTACATATGCATCTCACAAATACAGTCCCCCTCTGGAAAGGCCATCCATCTTGTAAGGCCACTTTCCCAGTGCAGAAAGGGTGGCCGTATAACGGGGGGACCACTGTAAATAACACCAGTGTGATTAGATGGTCTTTGTGTTTCCCTGGCATGTGAATCCACAATGAAAGTCTGACAATAGTATTTTGGATTCAATATTCCAGAGGAGTCTACCACTGCTCACTCATTCCATGACCTTGCAAATTATCAAATACAACTTGCTAGTGCTTTGGAATGGCAGCTGGAAGGGTCAATATGGTCATTTCCAGGTTTGGGCACTGGTATTAAGAGCTATAATGAATGCCACATTTTCCTATTCAAATATTTGTGGAATAATTTGGATAGAATTTTAATATTCATCAATCATTTTTTCTGCTTACTTCTTTTCTTGGTCTATCTTGGTATTTATTGATAACTCCCCTACCATGTTGTGCTGCATTGAAAACTCTGTGAACTCAATCATCTAAATCTATGTTAAATGACATTCAAGTGGCCATTAAGTGACACTAAAGTGGCCATCAAATGACACTAAAGTGGCCATCAAATGACATTAAAGTGGCCATTAAATGAAACTAAAAAAGTGGCCAATGAACGACACTAAAGTGGCAATTAAATGACACATAAGTGGCCATCAAATGACACTAAAGTGGCCATTTAATGACATTCAAGTGGCCATTAAATTACACTGAAGTGGCCATCAAGTGACACTAATGTGGCCATTCAATGACACACAAAGTCTTTATATGTGGGGGAAAAATTTTAGAATATATATTTCATTGTCATTGATATAATATCTGTGCAGTTTGTAGTTGAAACTGTCCTAAAAGCAAGTATACATGGTAAGCTGAATGAGATTCCATACCAAAGCTACTTGATTTATCTTGTCAGTTCACTAAGTGGTCACCCATTATGTTCCTATTTTCATTGGTAGATCAAGAAGTTAGGTTCTGGCAGGACCACAGTGTTAGCCATGGTTCAAGTACAGAGATAAGATAACATGCTGAATTACATGAAATACTATCTACTTCACCAGTCAAGGTAAATAAACTTTGCCAACACTGGAATATTAAACTGTTCACAACACCTGTGCCGGCAGAACTCTTCCCAAAGTTGGATTGGGTTTCTGAAGCAATGAAAAAAGGTTTGCAAATGTACAGACTTTATCATCTTTCAAACCATTGAATAACTGTGTAGGTGCACAGAACTACAACAACAACGCATGGTTCATATCTGAACTCATGAATTTTGAATTAAACCCAAAACAATCTATGATAGGATAAGAAATCATACAAACCTGAGTGAAAAAAAATCTTCACTAAGATAAGGGTATAAACTACCATATATACTCACTTATAAGTCCAACTTCAAACCACACGGACCCAGGCCTGCCATTGCATAAAGTGACAGCAGGTCTGGGTCTATCAACTTCAAACCACACGGACCCAGGCCTGCCATTGCATAAAGTGACAGTAGATCTGGGTCTATCAACTTTAAATTGCACAGACCCAGACCAACCATTGCATAAAATGACAACAGATCTAGGTCAATCAACTTCAAACTGCACAGACCCAGACCTACTATTGCAAAATGTGCCATCAGATCTGGGTATATGCTGTTTGTTAGGAGTAATCAGCAGAACAAACAACACAGACTCTGATCTGCCAGCAGATCAGGGTGTATGATGATTGCCACTTATTAAGTAGTTATATATAGTAAATGAAGGCATTCCATGATTGGGTTTATCTAAGATTCAAATTCTGGCCTTTATTTGCAATTTATTCTTCTGGCATTGATCATAAACAAATTTTTGAAAATTGTGACTGATACAATTCCAGTTCAACAGGCTCCTTCCTTTCCACTTCCATTACAAACACGGTACCAATAAACATGAAAACTGACCTATATGCAAAACTTAACAAAGATGGGGCAGACAACCAAGTGTAACATTATAGCACTACCACTGTCACGGTGGAGCATAAAAACAAGTGACTGATATTAGTGATTTTACAGCTCCAACTGTTAAAAAAAACCACTGTGGAATAGTTGCTGTTGTTATAGGGTTATGGAGTTTAATGCCATTTTTCAGCACACAATTGGCTATACATGGCGGCCAGTATTACTTGTGGAGGTAAAACCCAGTTAAGAACCACCAACCCAAGGGAAGCAACTGGGCCAAGACTCAAATCCATGCAGAGGTGAGATGGCAGTGATCTGTAATGGTGAGTGCTTTAGACCACTTGGTCACCCAGGGCCACTATGAAATGGAACTTAACACTTAAAGATATGAATAATGATTCACGTAAGATTCTGGAACATTAAAATAAAAATGAAAACCACACAACTCAAGCTGGTGGCATGGGTTAAATTTTAGTTGCCGCCATTTGGTACGGAAACTTGTTATATTTAAAAGTGATTCAGTGTTTAAAAACTTTTTAGGTAATATCTCAATTATAAAAGCAATCAAAATGACTCAATACTGGCAAAATATTGTCAAGCATAAATTCCCCTATTTTTCATAACAAAAATTATTAAATATTTAACAGACCATGAATTTGCGATACATCCCAAACATACTCGATTGCTACATTTTATGAAATTCTGATCACACTAAAACCAAAACCAAAATAACCCGAAAGCTATCTGGAAAGTGTTTACAGAGTTTGGTGCAGACAAATGTAAGAGTAAAACTGAAATTTTATCCCTCAATCATGAGGGCATTTATACCAATAATCCAACTGTCATATCAAATATTTTAAACGACTTTTTCGTTCAAATTGCTGAAAAACTTAAGAACCCAGAACTTCATCTGATCATCTGGAACTCAAACATATTTGTGCAAAAAAACTACCAAACAATATAAAGTTTGAAATTCCTGAAATGAGTCCAGAATTTGTGTTGAAATATATTTAAAAAATTGATGATTGAAAAGCTACAGGACATGATATAATTAGACCAAGGCTACTAAAGGTAGCTGCCCCTGCAATTGTAGAGAGTATAGCTTTCATTTGCAATGAAAGCATTAGGTCTAATAAATTTCCACAAACATGGAAAACTGCCAAGGTTACACCATTGCATAAAGCAGGAATAAAAGATGATGTAAATAACTACACACCCATCTCTATTCTTCCTTGTCTCTCCAAATTACTAGAAAAACATGTACATGATTCTTTTCTCAACTGTTTGAACACTTATGATCTTATTCATAATAATCAGTCTAGCTTTCGACTGAATCACTCCTGTGAAACTGCACTTGTATCTTCGATTGATAAATGGTTGAAAGCATTAGATCAAGGAGAAATGGTGGGCACTATTATGGTTGATTTTTGTAAAGCTTCTGATCTTGTAGGCCTTGAAATTTTGCTTGAAAAACTAAAAATCTATCAATGCAGTGAAAACTCCCTAAACTGGTTTACTTCTTACTTAACCGATTGAGTGCAAAAAGTATCTTTAAATGGTCAACTTTCTGAAAGTAAAAATATTACTTGTGGAGTACCACAGGGCTCTATCCTTGGACCTCTGTTATTCATTCTATTTATCATCGACTAACCTCTTAAGACTGGAACTTCAATTTCTTCCACTGACCTCTATGCAGATGATACTACACTGTCTGAGACGGGTAAAACCAAAACAATACTTGAAAATAACTTACAAGATGCTCTCAACAGACTTCAAGTATGGTGCAAGGAAAACAGTATGATCATAAATACAGAAAAAAAGGAAGCCCTACTAGTTAAAACACAACAAAAACGAGCAAGGCTAGATAGCAACAACTCCAGGTTCTATTTGACAATGTGAGCCTTAATATGACCTCTCATGATAAAATTCTGGGTGTGTTCATAGATAACAATCTTACTTGGTCTATTCACATTAAACACGTTTCAAAAAAGGTTAATTCTTATCTTTGGCTACTGAGGAAAATCAAAACATATATTCCTCTTCAGTATAGGGTCATCTTGTATAAAAGTTATATTCAGCCATATATGGACTACATGCATTGTAATATATATATATTGTACATAACAGATAGAAGGCCTCAAGGTAGATAAGTTCTGTAACTGAGTTACCTTCTCTAAATAATGTTTTTATTATTATTATTATTATTATTATTATTATTATTATTCTAATGGTGAACTCACACTGGCAGCTGAGGTTGGAGATTTTGCTGCTCCCATCTGGTACAGAAGCTGTTGGGCTTGTCTCAAAGCAAGCACATTAGGAGGCGTGGCACGACCCCGTGCTGAGGAGGAGGAAGAGGATTCCACCACACTCTCGCGATTCTTCTCTTCTCTCTCATCAAAATCCTTGCCTACAGAAAAGTCAACTTTTATGAAAAGTGAAAATTAAGAGAACTAAAATTCTTGTATAAATTCCAGTCATGATTTGGCACTTATCTGTAAATAAAACAAGGACTTTCTGAGGTTATTCATGATGAGACCCAAGTCCTCATTTTGGAAAAATATAGTCATCAACTGGATATAAATTTTTCAGTTGCAATTCACTAAAACTAGGAGTTCAACACTTAAAGGACCTCCAATAAATTCCTGCAGAAAGTGTGACATTAACTTGAATAGTAACTTTCCTTACAGTATGATACAGTTTGACATTGACTTAGATAGTAACCTATGTTACAATAATCATAACAGTGAGATGTTTACTTGGACCATGTTACAATAATAATAACAGTGTGACACTGGCTGGGATAGTAACCTTCCTTCCATGATGATGTGAGTGTCACATTGACTTGGATAGTAACCTATGTTACAATAATGATAACAATGTGAAGCCTACTTGAATCATGTTAAAATTATAATAACAAACAGTATGACGCTGGCTCAGATAGTAACCTTCTTTCCATGATGATATCAGTGTCACATTGACTTGGATAGTAATCTATGTTACAATAATAATAACTTTGACTATACTTTAATCATTTGTTTGGCAAGCAACAAAATAATATACATAATGCAAGAACATGGAAAAAAGAATCAAAAGAGAGTTACATATACATTTACATGGACAAAGGATCAGGAGAGCCAGTTATACATGTACAATGACAGAAAATCAGAAGAAAACCACTAATACATGTACATACACAGAGGATCAGATGAGACACTTATTCATGTACATGGAAAAAGAACACTAGTTCACTAATCAGAAGTCTTGTATCTTAATTGCATGAACTCGTCCTGGACAGAGGGAATAAACTTTCCACCTCCATCAACAAGAAATAAGAATCCAATCCAAAGACACATGTGATGGAACTAAGTGAATAGATCTATTGGCAATGGGTGCATCACAAAGGGCCTCACTAACTAAAATTTGTTTAACAGGACCTTAAGCAGAGAATCTTGTGCTGGAAAGCATAGCTAGATTAATGGACACTGCAGGGCCGTAATGCCCCTAAATTACGATGTGGAATGCTGGAATCCAACTCGTTCATTAACTGAGCACAATAATGCTGCAGTTCAAATTTGGTCGAAGTTCAAAACCCTCAGCAAAGTAATGCTACAAAAATCAAAATCAGGTGGACAGATAATAAGAGCCACACTTCTTCTAAATCTTAATCTGGAATGCTGGAAACAAAATTAATTTCAAAGTCTCATCAACACAAATCTGTATGCCAAATCTGGTTGAAATCCAACAATCCTTCATAAAGTAATGCGGAGGAAACAAAATTAGGAAGAGAGATGAGGGGGTGATAACTCCTGTATATCTTGTGTATTGAAACTAATTCTTGGTTTTATGAAACTAATTCATGATTTTATGAAACTAATTCATGGTTTTATGAAACTAATTCATGATTTTATGAAACTAATTCATGGTTTTATGAAACTAAGTCATGATTTTATGAAACTAATACATGGTTTTATGAAACTAATTCATGGTTTTATGAAACTAATTACTGATTTTATGAAACTAATTCATGGTTTTATGAAACTAATTCATGATTTTATCAATATAAAGCACATGCCAAATCTGGTTAAAGTAAAACATCCTTTGTTATGTTGTGTTGCAGATACCAAACTTAGAAGGATCAGGGGCCATAATTCCTCTAAATGATGTGACTAAATCATTCAGTGTCTCATCAATATAGAGCTACATGCTAAATTTGGTTGAAATCCAATCATCCTGGAAATGTTATGCTGTGGAAGCAAACGACAGATGGGCCATCAGATGCCATAACTGCTTATCTAAATAAGGCACAGAAATCTGGAATTCACTCTTTTATGGTTCATGAACATAAAACTGTACAGTCCTACTCGTTTATGTCGACATCCTCGGGCCCGAGGAAATATTGTCGACATAGGCGGATGTCAAGATAAGTGTTGGGGGAGGGGGGGGTGCTGAAAAAAAGATACAAGTTAAATTCGTCAGTAAGGGGTGACCTGTCGTCAGTGAGTAGCATTTACACTGAGAGAAACCAAACAATGCAAATTTGATTACATGAAGACAAAACCAGTGTCAAATACACTTGTATATTGACAAATTACATTTTGGTTACCTTTGTGTAATAAAATCCACAATAAAATTTTGCATCGGTCACATCCTGATATGAAAAACATTCACTACGATTATGCAATGTGGGCATAAGCACATGGTTGCATAGTTATTATTTACACGCTTGGAGTACATGTACTTAAACTGGCCTAGATTTTGGTCAGTCAATTCCCATCTTACTGAGGCTACCAAGGGGATGGGGCTGTTCACAGGGAAATGAAAACCTGTCAACAAGTTGGTTTAAACAGTACACGTATTTAGTTATAGAAGTCATCGTGAAAAGTAAATAAAAGCGAACAAGAGATATGCGGCTGATATGATTAATGAAGGCATAATATTGTATACATTGACACATGCTAATGAGGTATTAAAAGAAAATGATTCTTACAATACAATATTGTAACAATGTCAGCTCAATACATTTAAAATTTTTCACAGACATCTTTGCGAGATGCCCCACCCTCAACTTCCTTAACAGCCAGATATTTAGTTTCCAGAGACTGTAAATTTAATCTGCGTTTACACTGCCATTGGTAGCCATCGTAAATATAAATAAAGTTAAAAAGGAAACTTTCACATCGCAATAAACTTGTTTTAATCACCGATCACTTTGGAAAATGCACGAATCAGATCAGATTTCATTGCTTTTATTTAAGTCGCCGCGAGAGGCCAACTTTATAGGACCAAACAAAAGCCTGTTTTTTTGGGGGGGGGGGGTTATCCGACCGCGACATTAAAGCCTGCCGGCAAGATCAACTAATTGTTGAATAAAGTACAGGTCGGAACTGCCTGCTTGCCGACATAAATGATTAGGCGAGAAAATTAAAGCCAGGCGGCAAGATCAACTAATTGTTGAACAAAGTTTGGGTCGGAACTGGCAGCTGGTCGACATAAATGATAAGGCGGTAAAATTAAAGCCTGGCGGCAAGATCAACTAATTGTTGAACAAAGAATGGGTCGGGACTGGCAGTTTGTCGACATAAATGATCAGAAAACAAAGGATTTGTTCAAGCTGGGACCAAGGGCTTCTGTCGACATGTACGTTTATTTTTTTATCTCGACGTCGACATAAGCATGACAATTTTGGTAGTAATAGTAGACCAAGGGACCGGGACTTTGCTTTTTTGTCGAAATAGGCGGCTTGTCGACATAAGTGATGTCGATATAAGTGGGTAGGACTGTATATCAAACTTGGTTAAAATTCAAATTAATCCAGGTAAAGTTAATCTGATTTAAATTTAAATAATTCCTAGTGAAGCAAATTAGTTCAAATCCAAATAATTTCTAGTGAAGTAAATTAGTTAAAATCCAAATAATTCCTAGTAAGTTAATTTAGTTAAAATCCAAATAATTCCTAGTAAGTTAATTTAGTTAAAATCCAAACAATTCCTAGTAAAGTGATTTAGTTCAAAACCAATTAATTCCTAGTAAAATAATTTAGTCAAAATCCAGATAATTCCTGGTAATGTTATTCTGGTTATAATCCAAATAATTCCTAGTAAAGTTATTCTGGTTAAAATCCAAATAATTCCTAGTCAAGTTAATTTTTAGAAAACACTGCTGACATATGGAGAACATTTTTACTTCAGGGTTTGCCAAATTTCCTCAAATTGGACCCAAACAAGATTTATTTGTTGCATGCAAAATTAAATTCTGTCATGCTAACTGTAAGATCTGTTGATAGGTGGTCGATCAGGGGCCAACACACAACATGAGCTAATCAAAGACCAAAACACAGCCAATATACAAAATGAGCTAATCAAAGGCCAAACATGACCAATATACAACATGAGCTAATCAAAACCAGATTATTCTGCCAACCTTGAAATCTCAGCAGCATGTGTTAATTCCAAGCCAAACAACAAAGCTGAGCTAGATGGAACAGTTCCAGTTTTTGGGAGACCATGCAGCTTTCAATGATAAAACCAATGCTCTAAGGTAATCAGCTAAATCTCCAGGGTGGGGGCTACTATTTCTCCCTCTCTGTAACATTTTCACAGGAGACATACAGGTAACTTGTCTTATAAGTGAGGGAGCCTTATAATGAGGGATGTTCCAACAAAAGCTATGTCCGATAGTGAATTAAAACACAAATACAAAGTACTAAATTATGTGAAATCATATAATTGGTTTTCTTAGCCAACTATAGTGAAATAAATTAAGCAGCTGTGATACGCAAACATTTTGACCAATCAAATGCTATCCAGAACCGTACCAGCATCATTAAAGGGGCATCAGTATTCTAAGGGGGCATTATAATGGGGGATGTCTGTATCCTAGCAACTTTCAAGCATGGACCAACACACAACATGGGGGACGTCTGTATCCTAGCAACTTTGAAGCTTAGCAACTTTCAAGCTGTACACTGAGCTTGTGACAGACTTCAGTCTCAGAACCTACAGATCTGATAACAAGATTCCCTGACTGCATCTATAAAAATTGAGATTTCTCATAGCAGGAGGGCAAAAACAAAGCAGAATCCTTTCAATTCCATGATACCGACTTCTTTCATAGACAAGTTCCATAAAGTCAAACTTTTTGGACTCTAAGCTTGACTTTTAATAGTTCTCAGTGGCAAAAAGGAAATCTAAATAAATATAAAATTATAACAGGTTGACTTTACATATACTGACCAAAAGCAAGACATGCTAATCCCAACTGACTTTACATATATCCACCTGAAGCAAGGCATATTGATCCCTACTGACTTTACATTTATACTCCTGAAGCAGGATTGATTCCTATTGGACATACTGATTCAATTAACCAATATTAATGCTAATTTATGAGTTTAACAATATTTGTGTAGTGTTGAGTGCTGTTAATCTTTTTAAAAATATGCATGTTTTTTCATGCTACAAATATATTTTCATCACAACATTCTACAGAAATCACTGAATCTGAGTTGGATCTTACGTTAAACTAAAATTCATTCCTCTACCTTTCTGTCTGCATATTTACCAATCTCTCAATCTAATGTTTGACACAGAGTGCGCCATATACATATAATGCATGAGTCCATCAAATCACTATCACAAGAACATTGAGAACAAAAATTATATAATGTGACAGATCATGACTCACTCTTTGAACTCCGTTTTTCTGTATCTAGTGAATGGGCACTCTCCAGTTCTTGTTTAGATGCTGACTCTGGGATTTGTACATGCTGCATACTGAGCTTGTGACAGACTTCAAATGCTTGACCAATGGAACGGACAATCCTCATAGCTTGCTCCTGAAATTACAGATAAAACAAAGTGTTAACAAATGAATTAAACTTAATTATTTTCAACCTGAAACTGTAAATTCCTTAATTGGCTACATGTAATACATTAAGTGAACCATAACTAGTAAATTGCTGTAAATAAAAGAAAAAACCTTGTGCAATATGTGAACCAGCATGAATTACAGCATAACCAAAGATTCCAGTTTCTAAAATCAAATGAAACTTATGTAACACTTCTTGAGACAAATATATACTTATGTGTTACAACTGACATTAAATATATACATACATGTTACACTTGCTGACACATAGATCTTTTAGTATTGGTGACCATATCTTGACAGTGTAAAAACTGGAAAGCCCTTTATGTCAGGATGTTTTCTGTCAAATTTGGTCAAATTCTGTTGATTAATTTTTTGAAAAGTTGTTTAAATGTTTTTCTATTTTTAGAAAGAACGGCCATATTTGATGCAGGTTGGCATCTTCTTTAAAACCTTGAAAGGTCTTCATGCTAAGATGCTTTGTCAAGTTTGGTTACATTTTATTCAACAGTTTGGAGAAACTGTTTTAAATGTTTTTCTAGACTTAGTAATGGTGGCCATATATGTATAAATCTGAAAGGTCTGCTTTCTGTCAAATATGACTATAGTTTAGCCAGCAGTTTTATTTTAAATGTCATGTAAAGTTCCTTTTTGGTCTATTGTTTTATAGTAACAACAGCAAATATTATTAGCAAACTGGCATCAGGTATATAAATTTAAAAGCCAACAACATGAGAACGTTGTCGGTCTCAATTTGGTCAAATAGAATTGAGCAGTTTTTGCGAAAAAGTCATCTGAATGTTCCTCTTATTATAAATCACAATGACCATATCTGACGGTGAATTAGCAAAAATTTGTATAAATCCTAAAGGTCTTCACACCAGTATACTCTCTGCCTAAAATATGAGCTAATTCTGTCAAGTGGTTAAAAGGTCACTTCAAGTTATTTCTATTTTTAGTAAAAGTGGCCATATTTAATTGCAGGTAGCATCAGGTGTATAAAATTGAACGCCCTTTATCTTTCTGTCAACTTTTGGTCAGATTCAACTTGTTTTCTATTTTTTAAATGGCAGCCAAATTTTACAGTGGATCAGCATAAAATGAATACACTGGAGATGACTTAACGCTAGGATGCTTTCTATCAAGGCTGGTCAATTTCTAGTAAAAGAGTTTTGAAGGAAAAAAATCATTTCAAGCATCTCAATATTTAGCAAAAGCAACTTTTCTATTTTTAGTAACAGAGCTATATTTGAGGGCACATAAGCATGATTTGTATCACCTTTAAAGGTCTTGCTGTAATTTTGTTCAGGATTTTTTTTTAAAGATGAGGTCATTTATATCGTTTTAACTAATTTTAGCAACAGAGGCATATTGTCATCATTTGTACACATTTAAAAGCTCTTCATTCCAGAATGCACTATGCCAAATTTTGATAAAATTGGTTCAGTGGGTTTCTTAAAGTTTAAAATACTAACAGTCAGTTGTTATGTATATGTAATTTAATTATTTGTTTGTTAGATTTAAATTTTTTTTATTCCATTACATGTTATTATAATGATAACTTTGTCTACTGGATTTGATATATTTTTTTGAATTCAATTCGGTTCTGTTTGACCTGATAAACAACCAGTAGTTGAAACATTGTATCCAGTTTCTGACCTTGATTCAGAAATCAGATGGAATTCTAGTAAACAATTCCTTTTTATATTTTTTTTTAATTCATTCTAAGAGTAAGATTCATTCAGTGGAATCAAGGCCATACCTAGAGTATGTGATAATTAGCATGTAAAAAATATTCTACATTGTTCTAGAAGGTGACCACGTGACCCTCATACAGGAATCTGTTTTGCGTCTTAACTTACTGTATAATTGTTTTCTTGAGAAGAACTAGCCAGTTGGGTTAAAAATCTTCGACACTTAAAGGTGTCTTGTTGTGACCAGTTTGAGTTGAATTTTTATTTTATGGAATTATTGATTCTTTCCCTGGAAAATACTTGTGCTCATACAGAAATTCTTGGACAAGGAAATAAATGAAATCTATTCAGAAATTCTAAACTGGAATATTATTTTTTGTGATTCAACAAGGAACTGTTGACAATGGCAACACTTTGAGGGTCACGACATACGTCATCGCCCTCCATTTTGATTTCATCGGGACTCGAACACAGATTCATTTAGAACTTTTCATTGATAGGACTTGTTTCTTAATTCTTGGATTAATTTTGGATTTGATTCATAAACTGTAAGTTCTTTTTCTCATTTTTACCTTGTTTTTCTGGGGAAATAAATTATTTGTTAAATTTTACAAAGCCTGTTGTCTTCACTCTTTTCTTGTTACTTTTGTACGAGCCTAGACACGTAACACAGTGTACATTATGATGTACAACACAAAGTGCATAATGGATGCAGCACCATGTTACAAGCTCAAATGGCCTTTGCAAGGTGAGCTAATAATAATAATAATAATAATAATATCAAAACTAAAGTTTTCATTTTAACACAAAAGACAAAAACTCATGCAGTTTACAAGGTCCTATATGAAATAAATTACTGGTATATAAGAATTCAAAGATACTTTTGCCTACAAAGTGTGGCTGGATATCATTCCTAAATATATGGATACACAGAACATGCTTTTTTAGGGGGTGGGGTGGGTGGGAATGTAGCCTCTATTTTCAAACTAGCAAACCAACTGCTAGTGCATCATTTTTGCAAAATGCATTCCAGTCTATTGGTCGATGGATGTGGCACATATAGTTTTGTACTTCTTGGAATCAGTCTAAATTACATTGTACTGATACTACATGTGTATTTACTCAAAGCTCTTAACACACTCCAATAACTAACATGAAACGATAACCATTCTGTAGCACCAACTGACTGGTTCTCCAAATGAATGGTGTAATTCTGATTGTTTGGGAGAATATTTGACATGTTTGGTAACTAGTCAAAATAATTGATGTATGCAGACTTGACATGAATCAGCCCAACTAATCAGTAGTAAAAAGCAGCATCAACAGTGGCAGCACCAATTACTTATTTTTTTGCGTATTATGTGCATGCTATTTATTTTCCAGTATGACTAGGTACAAAGAATAAAAAAGGTTAAAAGGAAAAATGAGTGCAAAACAGGTTTTAGTCTGCAAAGAACTATATGATCTGCACACACAATACATTGCCAAATAAACATGAAGTTGATCGGCTTTGACCATTTAACCATCCCTTTTTTGGACATATCTACCATCTCTTCTGGTAAACTAAGATTCAAAATCTGATAACAATCCATCATGTTGATAAAGCAGTCACAGTGGATATTGTCACTTCCAAAAACCAAACAATTTTCCCAGTAAGTTTGAAATATATGATGACCTTGACCATTGACCTTTTTTGTGCAACATCTAATAAGTTGTTCCATTTACACTAATGAACTTGCATGCAAAGCCTAACAAATTAAATAACAACCTATCTATGGAAACAAGGGATACAGTAACTTTCAAAACCTTTTAATTATTAGACAGTGAATTTAAACATTTGACATTTAACATCATTAGACCCTGACATTTGACCTTAGAAGTACACTATATAAATAATATAACTAGCAAACCACTGTGACATATTTGATGACAACTCATCAAATAATACACACTGAAAACCGAAATTTTGATGAGGTAATCCATAACTAACATATTGTCCCACTTTGACCTTGACCATAAAAGGTCATGACCTACAAGCTACATGGACAGTTTCTGTCTGATTCAGTTGCAGACAATATATGATGATGATCCACTGATATCAGTAGGAGATAACTGGCACATAATTTTTTTTATCTGTGTATTATATGCCTGTCTTCTTCAGGAAGGGGCCCCAGGTAGCCAAGTGCTTTAAGGCACTTGCCTTTACAGATTGAAGATATTGAGAATGTAGCAAGCAAACAAAGGAATGAACAAAAAAAAAAAACACAGGCAAGGAGATATCATTTCATAATTCATGTGTTAATCAAAATATTGAGTATAATGACCATGGTAGGAGTACTTAATCCTGAATAAACTTACCAACTGAAGAGATTACTCACCCATCTTGTTGAGACATACACTGAAACAGGTTTATTTTGTTCTTTATATAATTGTTATACTTGCATTAAAAAGTTAATTCAACCAGAATAATTACTGTATAGCTGCAATTACTGTATCTTAAACAGTCAATGAATTAGGAAGCCACAAATCTCAAAAAACCAGTGCCTCACAAGATAATAATCGCTAATCAAGTGCACCCAGCTTAAATATTGTGGAAATCCCCCTAGGTAATCAGACTCTCCCAGTGGGTGTAATGATGCTGATTGTACATGCATTATATGAGTGATATCCCCTTGCTGACTAGATAGTCTCCATGGGTGTAATGATGCTGTCTGTATATGCATTACATATGGGGTAAATCCTCTTGGTAATCAGATAGTCCCAGTGGGTGTGATGATGATGTCTGTATATGTATTACATATGGTGGAAATCACCATGAGAGTCATATTGTCTCAGTGGGTGATCGAAGTCTTATACAATTATGATGACATTTGTGAATGGATTGTTGATGGCAGATGGGTGGATGGTGTTGGAGGCAGGTGGACATGGGAGAAGAAAAAATTTTAAATTGGTACATGACTATTGGAGAAAAGTGATGTTGATGAGAAACTGCACGAGTGCTATATTTAATCTCTGTACAAAGTATACCGTTTGTAAAGTAACAATGTTGTTTGGAATGTCCGTAATATACAGGTTTTGCAGAACAAAAAAGTTCTACATTCACAGGGCTTGAAGTCTCACCCTGAACACAAAGTTCTCAATTCAATGGGGTTAGTGTCTCATCCACGAACACGAAGTTCTACATTCACAGGGCTAAGTGTCTTATCTGTGAAAACCAAGTTTTCCATTCACTGGGATTAGTGTCTCATCAATGAACACAAAGTTCTCCATTCACCGGGGTTAGTGTCTCACCCATACACAATGTTCTCCATTCAGTGGGCTTAATATCTCACCCATGAACACAAAGTTCTCCATTCCCAGGGGTTAGTGTCTCATCCATGAAAACAAAGTTCTACATTCACAGAGCTTAGTGTCTCATCTGTGAAAACAAAGTTCTCTATTCACTTGGGGTTAGTGTTTCATCCTTGATCACAAAAATATACAGTCACATGGCTTAGTGTCTCATACATGAACACAAAGTTTATATTTGATTTTTATTTGTGTTCCATTTTTCACTTGCAGTATCTGCAATGCAATGTTTCGTTTTCATTCATTTGGAATGAAATAGAAATGCATTTATGTTAGTTGTGTTTTCCAGTTTCAAGTGTAATGGGATGTAACTACTGTTTTCACACCTTGTCCTAATAAACTAGCGCTTTAATAAAATAGCCAATGCAAAACAGAGAGGAATTTACAATAATGAATTATATAACTGTAAAAACAATAAATGTAAAACTAATGAGATGCAACCACTGGTGATGTCATTACATCTATCTGCCTAAAAACAATCGATTTTGAAACCCAATCATGATGTTCTTTCATGTTATAATCTGGTTACACTTATCATTTTTTGTTCTGTGTTTATATTGTTTTCTTCATAATGGATTTATTAGCTCATTCCCACTCATTCTTACTTCCATTTGTATTCATCCTGCATTTCATTTGCATTCCATTTTCTTTCAAATTGAGTACAGTAACAGATATAGAGGATATATGATTTGAAAGACTTGAACATAGAATTCTAATCTTGACGTCACTGGGAAGAAATTAAAACTATCATAACAATATGCAAACTCTTGGAATTAAAGTGTCCGTTTTGCCACTGATATTATAAAAAATTTACTTATAAATCTCTTGGGGTTGGCATGTAGAGACAGTATAACTGTATATCTTATCTTGGCCAAAATAAGTGTTTATAGAGAAAATATTGTATTTAAATGATATAATATCATTGTCTCACTTGTGAATACATGTTGATATCACTTTTCTGCCTGTTACAACAGCATTGCCGTTTATCAACACATTAACACAGCCCTAGATAAGCAGTGTATTTTGCAAAGACAATTAGACTAATAACTTACAAAGAAATTGTTAAATATATTCAAATTATGCAAAAACTTTTAAATTGCAAGCGTTTAATCTAAAATTGTTAGTGTATTTCATCCACCATAAGCACCCACAGAATTATTTTCAGGGGGCAAGCATGCAGTGGTCAGCTATTAAATTTTACTGCTGTAGGTCAAAACATGTTTAGAGGTGAAGGGGGGAGGGAGTAATTTGCAAACATGTCAAAACTGGAAACATTTTTACAGTACTTTAAACTAAATAAATCTCTGATATCCCTTTAATGTATTCATGTGAATTAAATTAGGACTGTGAAACCTGTATGCTCTTGTTTTTCCTAGCAAGGATAATTTATCAGTAAATCGTTTCTGATTGTACATTAGAATTCACCTTGTACTGATTTTACTCTGAAATAAAAACATAATCATAGCAAATCAATGAATAAAAATTTGTGTTACTATTCATTGTTTCAACTACATATGTCCCTGCCCATGTACCTGCAAAGTGAGTTGTAAATTTAAAGCTCAGACAAACTTAACAACACTCCTCAAGAATGAATGATTAATCTGTTTTTTTAAGTCCATAGATTGGCGCTAACAATCACTAAATGAACAGTCCAGAAGTTTATACCTCTTAAGCTGATGAGGTCTATTAAATTTATATATCTAGTGTTTGAAAAGTTATGAATCTGTTATATGGTGTGGCAATTTTGGTCAAAAAGATAATACAGTAGAACCTGTCTTGAAAGACCACCTCTTGTGCCAAAAAATTATGGTTTCTCAAGGCAGGTGGTCTCCCATAACAGGTCACAATCCTATATAATCAACAAATTTGTGCACTGAGAATGTGGTCTCTCAAGACAGGTGGTCTCACATAGCAGTGGTCTTTCAAGACAGGTTTTACTGTACAAATTAATTTTTCTCATGAAAATTTCTGATATCCCCCACAGAGTAACATGTTTATGTAATCAGCTGTGTAAGGATTAGTATATTTCAACCAATACATGTTTATTAGACTTCAATAGCATTACAGTCTACAGGCAATAGTTGAGAGGGGAGGGAAAAAATGCCAGTGGAATTTTCTGCAAGCTGTAAACTTGACCTTGGATTGAATAATATTCATTTGAAACAGTATAAACATCATGGCATTACTGCAAAGATATTTTTAAAAAGAATGCCACAAATAGCTCATTATACATGTACATCCATCTCCTGTCCTTTTCTCTATTGTGTCAGCCACTTCGGTAGCCTAGTGGTTAGAGCGTCCGCCTCGGATGTGGGAGGTCGCGGGTTCGAACCCCGGCCGAGTCGTACCCAAGACTTTAAAAAATGGTACTAACAGCTGCCTCACTTGGCGTTCAGCATTAAGAGGTTAGTGGTAGGACTGGTCGGCCTAGTGTCAGGATACTGTGACTGGGTGGGACATCATGCCACATGTCTGCGGCATGATGCTCCAGTGCTAGACATCACTATAAACTGTCACACTGCAGACATTGTAGCGATATAACTGAAAAATTGTTAAAGCTACGTTAAAAATCTAAATCACACATACACACAGTCTATTGTGTCCTTGAACTTTAGGCAGGTAAATTGACTACCAGTACTGTATAATCCAGTATGGACCTAGGTAAAGTTTCATCAAAATATCTCTACAGGTTCAAAAGTGATAGCCAAAAAAAATAAATGGGCCAGAGACTTGCATTATCCTTTGCTGTGACCTTGACCTTGAGGTACAGTGTATGACTGCATATGCTAAACACTGTTACTGTCAAGTCAAGATATAAAATAAGACAAAGTTTTATTAAAATATTTTCAATTGTTTGTAAAGCTATATCTGAACATTGTTAGTGGTCACTTATTCACATTTCCCCTCATAACCCTGACCGTGAGGCAGGGATTATGGCTATGGTATGTAATACATTGTATAGTCATCATATATAACTGGTTAAAGTTTTATTCAAATATCTTCATTGGTTTGATAGTTATATCCTGGACAAGGAGATGTGACAGAGATACATTCTCCACTGCTATGACCTTCACCTTGACACTGCATAGCTATGATATGTGACACACGTTGTATTCATAATATATAATTGGTTAAAGTTTCATTAAAATATCTTAACTGTCTGAAAAGCTATACTCTGCACAAGGATAGGGTAAAGCATTACATTTTTGCTTACAATGACATTGACCTTGAAGCAGAGTGTAGCTATATTACATGACACACTATTTAGTTATGATATATCCTTGGACAAAGATTAATTAAAATATTTTCAATGATTCAAGAGTTATACATATACTCCAGAGAAGGATTCAAGTCATATAATTAGACAAACATCTTAGATAATTAGCATTTCCTAGACTGGCTCTAAAATTTCCCAAGAAGTCAGCATATTTTCCCTGGAAAAATCTGACATGATTTCTTTTCCAACTAATAAAAATTCATTTGTTGTTAAAATATGAATTTCTGCACAAAACTTTTTAAAAGAAATTAAGTTCCCTTACCTCACTCATGAAATGTTGAAAAATACATTACTCTTGTGGATAACCATGACATCAAGGTAAATAATCAGCTAACAACAAGAACCCCACAAGGTTTTAATCTCTGAATGTTATTTATCAAAATGCAATGGCAATCTAAATTAAACTGGTGATTTATTCACACAGTGATTGTTTGTGCCATTTCATTCCAAGTGTTTCTATGTTGGATTTACTCTGCATGGTATAGGCCTGTGGTTCCCAACCCGAGGGCCACAGGATTATTCCAAGGGGTCCATGATTGACTGACTAAATAACATGTCTCGCAGATATACAACTATCTGTCAAATGTATGTATTTGTTGTTGTGATGAATAAAATGCGAATTCAATTACAATAGTTACCAAGTTCATAACATATTTTTTGTCATTATGTATTTTCTCACTTAATGGAATCTAAATGTACAAGTATTATCATAAAATATCGCAATATTTTTGGAGGTTAAGAAGAAGTCCTCATAATCGAAAAGGATGGGAACCACTGGTTTAGGCTCTTTAAAGACCAACTAAGGGCCACACAGTCCAAGTAAGTTTCAGTTTCATGGTTCATTTTATCTTAAAATTTACATTTAAGGACCAAACATTTTTTTTTGTTTTCAGAGTAAAAAGTTCTGGTTTACTGAGTTCAAGTAAAACTAAAGAAGGAAAAGATGATTTGGTACTGAGAATATTAATTTCATAATGATATTGAAAAATATCAGTATGATAATGAGATATTGAAAAATATCAGTATGATAATGAGATATTTGAAAAATATCAGTATGATAATGAGATATTTGAAAAATATCAGTATCATAATGAGATATTGAAAAATATCAGCTGGAGAAAAATTATATTGTCATAGTGGAGATATCACTTTTATTGACCCAGCAGCTACATCACTTTTGGAATTACTTTCTTTTTTCTATTTAGGAAGTATATCAACATTTATCTGTGTTATTCAGTCCTGTACTTCCATATTTACAAATTGCCAGTGACTGAACTTACATGACCTGTTGCTATTGGATAATTAGCATCACCCATACAGTAGCATATGCCTATTACAAAGACAAATGATACACATTTTTTAAGAAAAACTCTTGATTACATATAGTATTAAAATTCTCAAGTCAGACAGACTGTACTGTCATGTTTCATCATACACCCACCTCAGCAATTTTCACGTATCAATCCATTCAAGAAATGTGTCAACAAAAATTTCTTTATTTTCATCTGAAAACTGTCATTAATTTGACGAAACAAAAAATCTGAAGTATTATATATAGAATCTAAACGTGCAAAAAGTCGCTGTCCTAAAATTATTGTTAAATTTCATCACAATACAATGTTTCCACTTCACTTACAAATTATTTCCTTATATCCACTAAACAAACATGCATATCCTCTATATATTTTATATCTTACACTAATTACCACTTAACTGTAGCAATTAAAACCTGAAAATTTCATTCCAAATTTGTCCAATGGTCTCAAAATTCCCATATAACTTATAGAAATCTCCATATACTCACTGACCTTTCTTTTCCTTAATCTTTGCATGTACGTGCATTGCTGATGGACACTGCCGTTCAGTTGGCATTGACTCGATACCTCAACGCTGTCAATATTCATAATTCTAAATTCATGCCTGACCTTTCAAAACAATCCTATGGCTTGTATTTTTTGCCAGTTCTCAATAAGATAATCTATGTACTGTGTGTATCACACATGTAAAGTGTACATGCAGAGAATCCGTTCACTGGGAAAGGAAGAGGTAAAAAAAAATATACATGTGGATTTAATTATTTCCCCACCTGGTTCTAGTATGTCAAACTGCAGATCAGCGTGTGCTAATTTGTTTCATTGTTTCACGTAGGAGACCAAGTCAAAGGATATTATGTATACAGAATCACTGTTTGGTATTACTCAAATGCAGTATATATATATAAAATCAATCTCACCATGTACTAATTATCTTGCTTTATAACTCATTCTGTGGTGGATGGGAAATGATAGAGTTGACATTTCCAGGACTCAGAAAAAGAAATATGGTCTTGTTTTCAATCAAACTAACTGATAATTGTTTTGATACATGTATCAACAAAAATCTCTCCTAAACCTTCTTTACTACAACAATCTAGTGAATTGCACTGTATGCATGCTCTGTTCCAAAATTATGCTGGTTCTTTTAAGGGTTTTTTTTCTGTTTTATGGGCTGGTGGCCTAAAATACTCAATAAATTTATTGTAATTTGCTTTACTAGTACTGTACGATTAATAGCTGCTTTTCATAATCTTTCATGTTCACACTTTAATCTCTTTCATCTACAATGGCCTTGACCTTTAAGCTTTTAAGCCCATATTCAATAGGTTCCCCCACATCCCAAGCACAAACCATCCACAAAGCCTGATAACTGTAGAGGCAGATGACTGAAATTGTGTGGAAAATGAAACTGATGACGCATGGATGGATGGATATTGCAGCATATAATAAGGTTAACCATACAAATGGACTATGAAATACAGGTCACAGTGACAAAGTTTTCACTGTACTATTCTTAATGATGCAATTACATACCAATCTATGACATTATATGAATAATAACATCTGAGAAAACTACCCAAACCAGTATCGCACATAGCATCATAAGGGGAACCATCCAAAATTGGAGACACACAACATTTTAAATGAAAAAGGTAAATAGTTGTAACTAATGCACTAGCAGCACTAAAAGAATGAGACAATCTTATTTACTGAGGCAGTTCTGACACCTTAACTTTGTCATCAGCACTGTAAATGTACTATCATATATTCCTTGGACACTTAGATTATTTTAATAAATGTTAAACCATGTTATGGATAGATTATATCTGTCCACTTATCCATCTGGCTATGTTAGGGTTTTACTTTAAGCAATGTTAAACCTTGAGCATGGGATCATGGATTCCTGTAAAATGTTTGGTCCAATGTCCCACAAAACTTTATAGTGAAGGCTAATGTGAATGGAGTCCATGACCATACAGGCACATGTTAAAAGTGGGCTAGCAAGTACTCTGATGTGCTTTTGTGAGGGCTACTGTAAATACAGTCCATGACCAAACATACACATGTTAAAAGTCGGGTAGCAAGTACCCTGAGGGGCTTTAGTGTGGGCTGCTGTAAATACAGTCCATGACCAAACATACATGTTAAAAGTGGGGTGGCAAGTACCCTGAGGGGCTTTAGTGAGGGCTACTGTAAATACAGTCCATGACCAAACATACACATGTTAAAAGTGGGGTAGCAAATACCCTGAGTGGCTTTAGTGAGGGCTACAGTAAATACAGTCCATGACCAAACATATTCATGTTAAAAGTGGGGTAGCAAATACCCTGAGTGGCTTTAGTGAGGGCTACAGTAAATACAGTCCATGACCAAACATACTCATGTTAAAAGTGGGGTAGCAAGTACCCTGAGGGGCTTTAGTGAGGGCTACTGTAAATGGGGTCCATGACCATACCCATGATGTCAGAGTGATAGCAATATAATAGGGGAGGGGGGTGCTATATAGTGAGGGAGACCTGCATCTTTGTTCTAATATTTGATGACTTCACCAGCATACATCAAAATGATGAAATATTACAAACTGATCTGGGAAGTTACTACTGTATGCATCAAATCTTCACAGTTTATATTCTGCTGAGCCTTTTCTGTCAAAACATTTGAGGTTGCACATCACTCTCACTGTCCACTGTTTGTTTATCATTCTTGCTAATGTTGTACAACACAGAGCTTGTATTTGCTGGTAAGGTGATGATCCAGTGCAGTCCTTTGCCACTCTAATACTGGTCCAGAGATAAATACACAAAGTTAGGGCACCTGCCATCTGGTAAATGTATGACCGCCTGTGGAAAGTTCATGGAATCTATATACAGGGTTACTACAGAAAGCAGAACAATCAACACATCAGCCTTACTGATTGCTACTGCCAGTTGGAAAAAGTGAGAGTACTGAATAAAAGTTTCTCAGTAACTGCTTCATGCAGCTCACCAATGTAATACATTTCAAATAAACCAACACTGTGTATCAGTTTTTGGCAGACTTAGATGTTTTGGTGCAGTGTGTAGACCACAGATCTACATTATGGTTGAAGTTCTGATACATGCAAAATACACATAAAACAATATTTTTCCTGTGCTTGGAACTATGTCCAGAACACATAACCTGGTACAATTCTGGCTCCAAATCCCCCAGTCATTAAGAGTGATTGATTTATTTGATGATATATCAGCCCATTAAGACTGTTTAGTGCCAAAGCAATGGGGATAAAAATGTCTTAACCCAGCAATACAACATGAGAGCAAACATAGACTGGTTTAGGTAGGATAAGAAATACAAGAGTGAATATAAAATATATTAAAAAAATATTTGACTACACATTTTTCTACCTGAGTAGCAAACCAATACCACGTAAGGATTCTCAGTGCTAATTCAGTTCCTATAGTAAATCTATGCAAACACCATGATATTCAAAACTAACTTTCAATTTTCTGAATGCTCATGACCAAATCTATATTTATCAGTAGAGACATATTACTGATGACAGATTCCATGCAGAGCAAACCATATCAGCTGCAACATTTTGTGGATCTACATGTTTGAAGCATGTGCTTTCAATTCTGCACCAAAGACTCGGGTGCTCATTTCAGTAATGATTTTTCCAAACTCATGTCTGTAAAAGGACTGAAATTCCATGAATAAAAACAATGCCTCTGGGGTTTCTTTGTACTAAAATCTTACTTTCATAGTCAACCAATCGTGACCAGCTAAACCCATAAATATTCTATTTTATGTTCACCAATTTTTAGACTGGTTCCCCTTCTTCCATATTACTGGAATCAGGAGTCCTAAAATACAAACAGCCCCAGTGTCCCCGACAACCAGGTAGTCAGTGCAGGGGTTGCTGGTTGTCAATCAGTGCAAAAAAGTTCTTTCTGGGGGCACACTTTCTACAAAAAAAAGCTTTTAATCCACTCCACTGGTGTCTTCAAGATAATATTGGAACTGCAAAGAAGAAGGAGATGCCAAGGTAAATACCCATAATGCACCTCATCATGTTGAATGTCATCTTATGTCATGTATCAAACCTCAAAAGATTTAAGACATGGCAATACCCATGGAGGTCTAGGTGCACCCCACAAAAGGCAGGACACAGCATCCTCCTACAACAGCCTAGATACAACATTGGCCCCCATGGCTTTGTAACAATATCTAAATACACTATCACTACGAACTAGGTACATATAAGTTTAATATGTAAACCCTAAAGCAGCTCCATGTCAAAATGTAGAAAAAGAACACTTTAAAATTTGATTTCAGTATATATACATATATATACAGAGACTTAAAAAATTCCACTGGGTTATTAGAAGTGAAATTAAATTTTAAAATCTGAGGGGTTTTTAAAGGATTTTTTAAAGGTCTTACAATTTGTTTTTGAGGTTCAAGACACAGTGCAGTTACAAGGTTATCTACTACATGGTGAGCAAAACATTCATTACCAATTTGATAAAGTATGTGCTGAGTTTGTTTCTAAATAAAATGAAAATAATGATAAAGTGAAAATTAATAAATACTTAAAAGTGCAAAAACCTGCAAGTCCTAAAAAATTCTTGCACTTTCTCGAATGTTAGGCTGGCCTAACAAAAAATGGAGCAAAAAAGCATTCTTTGTGTAGTCAGGGTACAGCCATTCATGATTTTTTAAAATATTTAGTTTCTTTTTATTTTAGGTTTTTATCAGTTTTTTCAGGGTTTTTTTATTAGGTTCCATGATTAAAATGAAGTTGTAGGGTTTTTTCAGGTTCACTTCATACCCTGACTGTACATAATGAAAACAAAATAATTCCATCTACTTATGTATAAAAGAGACCCAACACATTTTCCAGTAATGTAAATAGGTCAAGTAGTTTTGGAGCAATTTCACTTAAGTTAAATAAATATGGTTCATAATAAATATTCCAGTCTAAAATTCACCAAAAAATACAGAAAATGTTTAAATGGCATCAAAAGTTAATGGAATTATCTACATATGCAAATAAACATGCTTACCAAATTTTATTTGCCCAGGTTGTGTGCTGTTCAAAGTTCACTGCCCAGGCTGAGCATTGTTTTATGTTCATTACCTGAGTTGAGTACGGCTACTTAAGATGTAAAATGTGCCTGTCTTCTGCATTAATTAGATAAAACAAAAAATGGAAACAAGCTTTAGCTGACCCAGGCAGGTTAGGATTTGAACCTGCACTCGTTCAGTCACCAGTCTGGCATGCTAACTACTGAGCCACGGTAGCTCCCTCTATCTGAGTGAGTGTTCTTGCAAGGATCAAGTATACACTTAAAATGTATCCACTGGCTTATTAAGATGAGTTTATGATACATTCCATTATATGGCTCAAGCTGAGTAAGTGTTCTTACAAGGGTTGAGTACTTAACATTAACACTGACCACATATCTGTAGGTAGTTATTAATACACACAATACAAGTCTCATATTTCATGCAGTTTCTGTCCTGCTAACACTAAATTTAGTTACGTTGAATTAAAATTTGCAGCAAAACCCTAAATACTGCCATATGTCAATGTAAAGACAATAAGGTCATCAAACATTGCATGTGCAGCACCTGGAAGTCATGTAAAGGGGGATCACTCATTATAATCATGGCATCTCAAAAGATGCATACCAATATTGTACGTTTGAAAAAAAATTTTAAAGTCATTTTATGACATTAATAAATTTATCTAAATGTTATTCATTGAAAGACTTATGAATTATTTATCAGAGTAGAGTAAAAAGATCTATATATTCTTGCACAGTAAATAAATATACATGAAATAAGCTAAACCATACAGCAAGAAAATTGCCAGTGGTAGAACCGAAAACTATGAATACTATATTTTTTTTTTCAATCCTGGGGTACCTTTGAACCATTGGACTGACCCATTTAAAAACCAACTCATGTGACTTTACAAGTCATAAATATCTGAGAAAATAACCTAAACACAAACCCAAACCAAGAAATCAATGCAAATGCCAGCACAAATCACCGAGTTATTAAATATTATTATTCAGTGATTAGTTTTCACTGATGGCTGTAGCACTCCTCAAGAAAACTTATATACCAAATTATGTGACATATTAGACAATGGTGCACAGTCAATGAAGTAAAACATAAAAGGTTCCTCCAATTCATTGGACCATAAATAAAGATCACTGTGACCCAACTGTCATAATAATCAACACGGTATATTTAAATATCAGCTTTTGAGACTCTACATGCAATAGTGTCTGAGAAAAGATCTTAACAGAAAACCCAACCAAGAGAGTTCAATGCAAAGCATAAATCAATATATCTAAAAATATAGGTCACAATGACCTAGTTGTTACTAATAAATGTAGTACTTCTCATAGCACAATTACATACCAAGTTACACGACTTTATAGGCAAGTGTGGCTGAAAAAAATGAGCCAAATGTAAAGGTTACACAACATCACTGGACCATCAAATATTGCTCACTGTGACCTAATTTTACTGAAATGTATCATACTCGATATGATAATACCAACTTATTATATGTGACTGTGTGAGCAAGTCTTAGAAAAATACCCAAATACATGCCCTTAAGTACACAAAATAACCTTAGAACAAAGCACAACCACTGAACCATGAAATATAGGTCACAGTGATCAAGTTTTCATAAATGGCTCTTGCACATTTCATTAAATATTTACACATCAAGTTGTGTGACTGTGCAAGCAATGGTGTCTGAGAAAATAAGCCAAAGGCAAACCCTAACTACAGTGCTAATTTCAGACTGAAGCAATGGCTAAAATGTATCCAAAAGTTTCAATAACTTGCATGATATTAGGTTTTATTTTTGAAAAGTAAGCTTTTATTTCAACATTGTTACTGTTAATACAGTATAATCTAATGGCTTTTAGTGTAATTTCATATACAGAAACAATCTTATGTCCACAGTACTGGGACTGCCCATAATACTGTGTCAATGTACCCATAGGCTAAATTCAAGCAACCATGAAGTTACCTGAATACTGTAATTTGACCACCATATGCTGAATTCATTATGCCCTAGTTACCAGAATGCTGGATCTGGGCCACTACATCCTGAATTCATATAGCATTGTGGTGATCAATATACTAGATCCTGGCCACCATATGCTAATTCAGGTGGCCCTGAGTTACCCAACTGCTGGATCTGTGCTATATGCTAATTCAGGTAGCCCTGAGTTACCAAACTGCTGGATCTGTGCTATATGCTAATTCAGGTAGCCCATGGGCTACTAATGCTATAATGAATTGTTCTATATTTTTCCCAAAATATTATTAAGAAATTTTAAATAAAAACAAGGAAATAATGACCAATAATGAAAAAATAAAGATATGTCTTAAAATTAAAACCTGATATTAAAAGCCTTCTCTGGACCACTGTGTTCTTGAGCCCATCCAACTTTCACTACTCCTCTGGATCCTGGGGTCTTCATACTTCTCTGGATGCTGGGTTTATTAGCCCATCTGGCAATTATCTAATTGAAAATTGGTCAGACCCTGATTGACTGGTACAGCAGTCCCCCTCTTGAATGCACCTCGCCCACAAGTGCCACTCACTACGTATGGTCAGAATCCCACTGCATCAGTGATTTTGTATTGAAAGTTTCCTATCTTGGAAGGCCACCCCATTAACACAGCCAGCATATTTGTGCCAAAAATGTCCAATCTACCTCTTATAAGCAGAGGCATATTGGGATATACAAGTACTGATGCAAATCTCTTAGTCATTATTTTTTATGTCTAAACTGACAATGACATGTTCCAGCATGCCAATAAAGTAACTTTAATCCATACAAACAGGAAAGCTATTAATCCAATTATCCTTAGTGTAGTGTGTTCTTTAGCTGTCAGGTTTTGTCACATCAATAATTATATGCTATTTATACCACCAATAATTTGCAACATGATGAAAACTAACAGCTGAGATGTGCAGTCTATTGTTTAAGTCAGACTGACACAGTAATGTCAGCTAAAATTAAAAAACGGTACTATAATATTTTTTGAAATTGTTTGTGTGCACACCTCAAGACCTTAAGCTATTGGGAAACTAACTAGCAAGCCTGTGAGGTGACCCCCCCCCCACATTCCAAAACTGAAAAGATTTTATATCAGTTCCCACCACCCACCCCGATTTGTATTTGTGGATTTATTCTAAAAATATCAAATCAAATTTCGAGGACAAATAAACAAAAAGATTTTGCCGGGGTTCCTCTTTATTTTTTATAAGAACATAGTTTTACAGATTCCTGTTTCCAGACTTCCAATCATTCTGTCACTGAGTCTAAAAGTTTTATTGTTTCAAAAAAGGCTTGCACTCTTCCCACATCCACTCATGCATTACACCATACAGATGGTTTCCTCACCTATTATGAAACTTATTATCCATTTCATGTTTGCATTATATAGGCTATATTTGTGTAAAAGATGTATTTAACCTTATGCTATGTAAACAATCAGATTTGTTTAGAGTTGTTTGCTTATCTTGTAATTAAAAATAAAATTACATGTACTACATCAAGAAAATAGAAAAATGTATATACCGTATTGTATGTTTTGTATGCTCTGTTTTCAATTCACATTTGTTAGTATTTGTTTATCATTAAGACAGTCACAAATGATATGAACTGAATTACTCTTAAGACACTGACAAATAATATGAACAGAAATACTATTAAGATAGTGACAAATGATATTAACTGAATTGGTATTAACACAGACAAATTGTATGAACTGAATTATTAACACATTGACAAATGATATGAGCTGAATTAGTATTAACACATTGACAAATGTTATCAACTGAAATAGTATTAACACTGACAAATTATATGAACTGAAATAGTATTAAGACAGTGACAAATGATATAAACTGAAATATTATTATTAACACACTGACAAATTATATGAATTGAAACAGAATTAAGAAGACAGTTGGCCAATGATGTGAACTGAAATATCATTATTAAGACAGTGACAAATTATACAAACAGAAATATTAAAAAGAAAGTTGGCAGATGATGTTAATTGAAATATTATAATGATGGTGACAAAGGACATGAATGATTATTATTAATACTGAGAAATTATATGAAACGAAACACAATTAAGAAAACAGCCAGCATATGAATTGAACTGAAAAATCATTATTAAGACAGGGACAAATTATACAAACAGAAATATTAAGAAGAAAGTATGCAGATGATGTGAACTGAAATATTAAGAAACTTGTGGGAACATATTTATCATTATTCATAATTATTTTAAATTAATACAAGTTTTAATCATACTGGTTCTATAGCAAGCACTTGATTAATTATTCAAATGCTTAAACAATTCCATAATAAATATTAATTTCATCAAGTTTAAAGCAAGAATAAAATTGAACTCTTCTATGTCCAACAGAGCTGAATCAGTCTTGGTAGGTACATTTCCTTATACATCCACAACTAACCTATTCAAAAACAATTAAACCCAACTGCAATATTATCTGTCAGACATCATGCAGCAATGTGCAAATTTAGCCGCCTTCTATTTACATGCAAACAATTATTGACATTTTCTTGATTGTCTCTTTCATTTAACATGAACGATTCAGACATAAGGAAGTCAGTCAGCACTGATGCCAATGCAAAAATAATATGCTGGATTCTTTTTTTTTTTTTTCTCCACCAGTTACGTGATTCTTGTGCCAAGAAGCAGTGGAAATCTCAAAAAGTTATTCCGGAGTACAATGATCATTGAAGACTGACTAGGACACTAAGCCATTACTACTATTGTTTTCCACTTTCAGGTAAACAAAATATATTGGAAAGCTAACTGTTTATTACTGTTTACATGTAAGGCAAGTTTTGTAAATGTTTAATGGGCTAATATGAAATTATGTCATTCATAAAAGTTTTTAAAAAACTGGCATCAGAAAACACCTTCTCAAAAAAAAATGTAACCTTCTTATAAGGCCACTTTTCTACTGCAGAATGGGCAGCAGTCTTATCAAATGAGGACCAGTCAATCTAAATTATAACAAATGCATGTATAAATTAATTACTTATATTTAAACCCCAAATCCTATTTGCTTGATTACAAAGGCAGGTTAATCAAAAAGTATTTAGGTTTTTTAAAAGATACAGGTATATTAACCAATGTTTCTCTGATAAACAGGAAATTAATTTGTTATTTTTGTATTTTGATAGAGTTTCTATTGGTGAAGACAATATTTTATTCCAAATTAATGACGGAAATCAAGTTATTTAAAAAGTTTTTGGCATTTGTTTAGATCATTTAGAAAAAAAGACAAGATTTGCTTAAGAGAATTTGACAAAAAACCTATCATGATATTAGACTCTTTCATAAACACAAACTGGTTAGTGTAATTGCTTATGTGTCAAATTAATGTGGCTTAGTCTTTAATAAACACTAAATGATGAGTGTAACTGTTGATAGGTGTCTAATTAATGTGGCCTAATCTTTAATAAACACTAAATGATGAGTGTAATTACTTGTGTCTCATTAATGTGACCTACTCTTTAACACTAAATGGTGAGTGTAATTGCTTATGTGTCTAACTTTGAGAAGTACAAATATTTAATAAACGCTAAATGGTGAGTATAACTGCTCCAAGGTGTCTAATTAATGTGGCCTAATCTTTAATAAACACCAAATGATGAGTGCAATTGTTGATTGGTGTCTAATTAATGTGGCCTAATCTTTAATAAACACTAAATGATGAGTGTAATTGTTGGTAGGTGTCTAATTAATGTGGCCTCTTCATTAATTAACACTAAATGATGAGTGTAATTGTTGATAGGTGTCTAATGTGGCCTCTTCATCAATTAACACTAAATGGGGAGTGTAATTGCTAATAGGTGTCTAATTAATGTGGCCTAATCTTTAATAAACACTAAATGGGGAGTGTAATTGCTAATAGGTGTCTAATTAATGTGGCCTAATCTTTAATAAACACTAAATGATGAGTGTAATTGTTGGAAGGTGTCTAATTAATGTGGCCTAATCTTTAATAAACACTAAATGATGAGTGTAATTGTTGTTAGGTGTCTAATTAATGTGTCCTCTTCATTAATTAACACTAAATGATGAGTGTAATTGTTGATAGGTGTCTAATGTGGTCTCTTCATTAATTAACACTAAATGGGGAGTGTAATTGCTAATAGGTGTCTAATTAATGTGGCCTAATCTTTAATAAACACTAAATGATGAGTGTAATTGTTGGTAGGTGTCTAATTAATGTGGCCTAATCTTTAATAAACACTAAATGATGAGTGTAATTGTTAATAGGTGTCTAATGTGGTCTCTTCATTAATTAACATTAAATGGGGAGTGTAATTGCTAATAGGTGTCTAATTAATGTGGCCTAATCTTTAATAAACACTAAATGATGAGTGTAATTGTTGGTAGGTGTCTAATTAATGTGGCCTAATCTTTAATAAACACTAAATGATGAGTGTAATTGTTGATAGGTGTCTAATGTGGTCTCTTCATTAATTAACACTAAATGGGGAGTGTAATTGCTAATAGGTGTCTAATTAATGTGGCCTAATCTTTAATAAACACTACATGATGAGTGTAATTGTTGGTAGGTGTCTAATTAATGTGGCCTAATCTTTAATAAACACTAAATGATGAGTGTAATTGTTGATAGGTGTCTAATGTGGTCTCTTCATGAATTAACACTAAATGGGGAGTGTAATTGCTGATAGGTGCCTAATTAATGTGGCCTCTTCATTAATTAACACTAAATGATGAGTGTAATTGTTGATAGGTGTCTAATGTGGTCTCTTCATCATTTAACACTAAATGGGGAGTGTAATTGCTAATAGGTGTCTAATTAATGTGGCCTCTTCATTAATTAACACTAAATGATGAGTGTAATTGTTGGTAGGTGTCTAATTAATGTGGCCTGTTCATTAATTAACACTAAATGATGAGTGTAATTGTTGATAGGTGTCTAATGTGGCCTCTTCATCAATTAACACTAAATGGGGAGTGTAATTGCTAATAGGTGTCTAATTAATGTGGCCTCTTCATTAATTAACACTAAATGGGGAGTGTAATTGTTGATAGGTGTCTAATGTGGCCTCTTCATCATCTAACACTAAATGGGGAGTGTAATTGCTAATAGGTGTCTAATTAATGTGGCCTCTTCATTAATTAACACTAAATGGGGAGTGTAATTGTTGATAGGTGTCTAATGTGGCCTCTTCATCATCTAACACTAAATGGGGAGTGTAATTGCTAATAGGTGTCTAATTAATGTGGCCTCTTCATTAATTAACACTAAATGGGGAGTGTAATTGTTGATAGGTGTCTAATGTGGCCTCTTCATCATCTAACACTAAATGGGGAGTGTAATTGCTAATAGGTGTCTAATTAATGTGGCCTCTTCATTAATTAACACTAAATGGGGAGTGTAATTGTTGGTAGGTGTCTAATTAATGTGGCCTCTTCATTAATTAACACTAAATGGGGAGTGTAATTGCTGATAGATGTCTGATTAATATGGCCTGATGTACAGACACAAGGTTATACAGTACATGAGTCAGGGACCTCTTCCATCAATTTCCCAGCTCACATTTTTCGAATTTCTTTCTGATATTAATCTTACATTCTTAAATGATTAGGCTGTTGGCTGAATGTTGAAAATCAGCATTTTGTAAGTACTTGGTATATAATTTATGTACCTAGTAACAGATCATACAAGAATATGCCAAGATTTTCTGGAGCCCTTGGGAAAGTCTTGAAAACCTTGGACTCTAGCTCATTGTGCTCCATCCAACATTTTCTCATAGCATACCTTACCTTGTTTCAAGTCAAGGATGTGGAACTGATCTACTAAAAACTATTCTACAAAAAATACCTAAAACAACAGGATCAAGAAAGGTTCCAAGTTCAGTGTGCATGTTTTAAGATATTTCTGGATCTGTGCCAGTTCCAATTAAAAAAGCCAAGACAAACTTGCCAGATAACATCTGATTTTCCTGTATACCATATATCCATTATTCAACTGAGGTTCAGTTCTCCTAAAGATCCAGGAATAGTATTGCAAAACTAGTGTCAAGTCAATGTTTTAAAGCTTTACACTTCAATCTAATAGGGGGTGAGGGGTAATCTATTGGATGTTTTGAATAAGAGTCCCCTGGAAGGAATGACACTCAACCGTCTGAAAAGAATTATCATGAATCCATGATACAACTGCTTCTTCTGTTATTTTATTCTTCTAGCTGCTAAGTATTAAACTATCTCTAATATTCCTGGCCCACTCTAACATATCAGATTTAGTAACAAAATAATTTTGTACAGGTCTATTATACCTGCATGTGCAGTATATTTCATCATGGCCTTTGACCTTGAACTTAATATCATGAAGGGAGACCACTGAACCTATCTTAAACAATGCTAGCATGTACCAACATGCTATAATAATAATAATAATAATGATAATAATTTAAGCAGTAGTTCAATTATTACAAGAGAAATCTCCCTCAAACTGTTTTCCTATTCTGAAAAATCTTAAAAAAGCAATCTACAATATGCATATTTCTGCCAACATCAAATACAACATGCGAATAACTGTGTGTGTATGTGATATGGATTTTTAACATAGCTTTAACACTTTTTCAGTCATATCACTATGATGTCTGCAGTGTGGAAGAACATTGTGATGTCTAGCACTGTGGCATCACGCTGTAGACATGTAGCATCATGTCCCACTCAGTCACATTATCCTGACACCAGGCCAACCATTCCTAACACTAACTTCTTAATGCAGAGCATCTAGCGAGGCAGCTGCTAGTACCATTTTCATAAGTCTTTGGTATGACTCGGCTGGGGTTCGAACTCACGATCTTCCGCATCTGAGGTGGATGCTCCAACCTCTTAGGCTACCAGAGCGGTCCATACCTTCACCAATAATATGGTACAGATAAATGCTATTATGAGACATAAAATAATGACAACATAAATCAACATGGAACATGGAAATGGCATAATGCTGCAATGGCAAATTTTACACTGTTATATCAAGAAGTAATATTACTGGGGGTGGGGACTCTCCCTTGGTACAAGTTCAAGACATTTCCTTTTGAACTGTCCTCTGAGCTTGCTGACTTCGAAGGAAGCAAGTTCCATATCTTACTGGATGAAGAGAATTTCCACAAGTCCAAGGTAAGACTGTTTCTTTTGTCCTTTTGATCTTTTTACCAGCTGAGTACAAGAAACTATCTCTATTATTCTTGAGAACCTCCAACATACTAAATTTGTAAACAAAATTATTTTCTTACATGTCAAAATTAACATGTTCATATGATACTTGTAACCTGTAACTGCAGTACAAATATCACTGACATGACCTTTGACCTTGAACTTGAACAAGTAATATTTTTAGGAAAACAACATTATTTAAGTGGAATTTTTCAAGTTATTCATCCGATATATCCACAAAATAAAAATCCATTTCTACTTGTTTGTATTATCACGCTCACAAACCAGTACAACTGAAATTGAGTCAAGACCTTGCCGTTAAAATCAATGTCCAAGTGCTGACTGTAACCTTGTTCAATGGAATCCAACTCAGTTCAAGGTCTGATCAACATTCACTTATATATGTACAAGTCACTCTTTTCATAACATGAAAGAACTACAATATGCAAGCAATGACCTTGACCCAATCCAAATGTCAATTAGGCCTGGCTTATTAATAATCATTCACAGAAGTGTGGATATCTTTCAGATGGCCAAAATGCTGGAGACCATAAGAAGCATCTACATGTTTCAAAATGGTGTTTCAGTGAAAACCCATTTTGATAACACCATTCATTCAGGAGAAGTAGCCATTTAAATATTGTCAGGATGGCCATCATGGCTACCATGTTGGAGGTGAGAACAACATCATTTCAATATAGGAATAACTATACATTGCAGGAGTTTCTCAGTGAAAGCCCTATGTCTATAGGACCATCTGTTTAGAATTTCTATAACATGCTTTTCAATATCCCTACAATGATGGCCATATTATAGGTCTGATTGGCACCATGTTCATTTAGAACCAAATGCGTATAATAAGAAGTCACATGTCACTACAACAATCAGTTCTGGAAAATTAGCGATATTATTATTAAAAGATGACCAGCGATGAAATTGTAGGTCTGATGGCACAGTTTTTATTTAGGACCAGCTAGACATCAGTACAAGAAGTGACATTTATTTCATTAAAGACCAACAAGAGATTATAAGAAGTCTTATTGGATGTCTGTGGGGTAGCATTTTCATTTAGGACCAACTAGACCTTGAGATGACTGTGATTCAAGTTTTACAGCACTAATCCAAGTATTTTCAAGATGAGAAGCGATAATAAACTTATGCTAACAGATAAATGACAGATAATGAACAAACAATGAACATTTGACAACAGACAATGGATAATAGAAAACGGATCCCAGAATAAGCTCTTCTGGTATATGACCAGTAGAGCTAAGAACTACAACTGTATCCAATGGACACGATTGGTGCAAGTAGAAAAGACATAACACTGGCAGAATGTATTCAGAAGAACAATCCCAGTCAAACAAAACCCTCTAAGTTCACCTTTCCCCAATCAAATGGTTTGTACCTATTATATTATCTAGGTCTCTAGCCTGATTTTTGCTGGTGTCAAGATAGTGGACCTCCAGTTGCCACAGGAAATGACGGCTGTTCTATTTAAACATACATGGTACCCAGGGAAGGCAGTTTTTTAAAAATATATGCCAGGGTACTTTGATTTCACGAAGTCCATATTAAAATGATAAGAAATTTCTAAATTGCATCTATGGGTGAGTACCCCACTTTAAAAGTGCCTTCCCTGGGTCCCATGTATGTTTTAATGGAACAACCCTGAATGAATAACAATAATACATGTACCTATAACCCTGAAATTTTTTAAATTTTACCCATTTTAAAACAGAAATACTTGAAAGGCAGTGTATCTTTAACTTCATTACATAAGCAAACATTCAGCACAGAAGCTACTGACCTGGATTGTTGGGAACAGAGGGGAGAAGCAACACAAACAAAAAAAGACTGGAGACTTAGTAATATGGATTAAATCTGTTGTTTGTCTATTTAGTAAATGTATTTTGCTGTTCCTACCTTCTTATTGGCCTTGAAAACATTGCACTTAAATATATTTGTAGACCCATCCCTAGCGATGTAACTCCAGATTTTCAAATCTTGAGAATCATGTGAGACATAAAATATCCTGAAAAAAGAAAGAATAATATAATTAACAATGTGAACATGAAACATCAAAGCATCTCTACGCACTCAAAATTCTATTTTTGAGCTATATCCTATGTAAAATGTTGTTGGCCTGCCCAGTAAATTTATGAAGAGTATGACTTACTGTAAGACAATTTACATGCAAAACAACACTCTGAAGGCTATATCCTGCTGAGGCAAGTAAAGGACCTTGCCCAAGGACACACCAAAGTATCTGATCCATGCTGATCTGAACACGGGAATTTAACCTGTATCCTTTTGACTGCCAGTCCATTGTCATACCAATGAGCCACCACAGCTCCTTATTCTAAGTCAATGACTATCTTTTATACTATTCTAACAAAATTTTATACAAGTAAGGAGGGGGTGGGGTGAATCATCAAGTAATGCTTTTATATTACACCAGGAATTGGAAAATTTATTAGAAATCTTTAGCTAACAAAAAGGTTTGTAAAATGTTTTTATTTGCCTGTGTCAGATTAAAATAAACAGACTATCTTTAAATCAAATAAAACAAGATAACTGCAAATGGTGGTATTGCTTGATTGAAAACCATAAAATATAGGTAACAGTTACTTAATTTTCACTTATGGCTGTAATAATCCTCTTAAATATTTATATACTATGCTAAGTGATGCAACCCTTGAAGCAATAGTGTCTAACAAATTGCCTGTACATAAATCAGTCACCTTGTTCTTTCTTTTCTCTCAATATTCCCCTTACACACATGACATAGTTATATTCTGGTCAGGACACAAGTGGAAATTTTAATGAAACTGAGAGGTCATCTTTAAAGTTATATTTTCTTGTTCAACAAACCTGAATATTGTTATCTATATCAAAAATGAATCTGTAACTAAAAAAAAACGTTTTAAAAAATGAACGGTTAGTTTTCAAATAGAATTTAAAATATTAAATGTTTTACACTGGAATCTGTTATAAGTCTGTTCTATCAGTATCCATGGGGGATAACTCCTAACTACAAATTATGTAAAGAACAAGGATAAGCTCTAGGAATAGTTAATGAGTTTCATCGAGTCAATCTGTCTCCATCGAAAAATCCTCACTATCATGCTCAGGAATTAAAATCTGGATTTTTTTCCCCCCTGATCAACAGGCTCACCAATATAAAATTGTTACCATCTTCTTAAATTTCAAAGAACTTCATATTTTTAAAAAAAATATTGTGCAGAAAGTGCACGACATCAAAGCCATTAATGGGTTATATTTAATCAACACAAATTCATTTTCCAATGATTTCTAGCACTTTCTCACTATTTTCTTTATCATATTTACAATCACGCTATTTCATGTCATCATTTAATTTCTGACACTGCACAGCTGGCAAAGAATTTTAACATCTTTTCAACTACTGTATCACCTCACAATGCCATGCATGTTTATCAATGATCCCAAACTAAAACCTATTATTTGGTATAGTTCTGCATAACTGAATGAGCTGGCCACAAGACCTCATCCAACTGGCCAAGTTTTGGAGCTAGTCTTATAGTAAATCAATTATATCATCAAAGATTAGGCCAAGATACCAGGTTAGTTTGGCATGTGTGCTGCTTGTTTTGAAAATCCCATGTGGGTATTAACTGCATCTTGTTAACCCTTTACTTCATATTGTTAGCTTCTATAAAGGTACACATGTGCCAGTCACAGTGAGCAGTGTGTTATAAATAGAACACCAGTTACCTATAATGTTCATTGTCAACCTCTGTGTCACTAAATCATCCGAATCTGATAAATTATCGAAGTCACTGTTGCCTACATCGATATCAGACTCCATATCTGACTTACTGAATGCTTCATAGTCATAATTCTAATATTCCAAACTCAAGAAAGAGCTGAACTAATTCAAAGGCCTCTATTTTGGACAGTGGAAAATCCAACCAAGTTACTTTAAATAGCAGATTATCACCTAAACAGCAACCACATGATGTGACATAATTATCTATTATCTAATTGCCTGTAGTTTCTAATTGGGGATTTCCCCAAGGAAGGAAAGTGGCAGCTGTTTATTGATGGCATCAAAATGCACTTCTACATAGATGTTGAACAGGTGTTCCAGTGCACTTGTGCGTAATTTGGACTAAGGTGTCAAAAAAGCGCTTCAACTGCAACATGCTTATGCTAGGTAAATGATTAAGTACTGGGACTTGGTAGTTACTAAATTAACCCAGTACGCAGGTCAATCGACCTGAAAGGGAATGCCATCACATGTTTTATTCAATACATCTGACGGAAGAAAACTTTTTCATTTATGATTGCCACATCTGGACATTTTATTGACTTGATGGGTCTGTAACGGCTAAGGTTTTAGTGATCCGTTGGCAAATCTACTGACCTTGGATTAATGGATCAGCATTAATTTTAAGCCCTACAAACTGCTTTGTAAAACTATTTTCAATGAGATATAACATTCAATAGGGACAATTAACTCAGTAGATAAGGCTGTTGCCTTGCACACAAGAGATCTAACATTCAATAGGGACAATTAACTCAGTTGCTTAAGGTGGTTGCTTTGCACACAGGAGATCTAACATTCAATAGAGACAATTAAGTCAGTTGATAAGGTGGTTGCCTTCCACACAAGAGATCTAACATTCAATAGAGACAATTAACTCAGCTGCTTAAGGTGGTTGCCTTGCACACATGAGATCTAACATTCAATAGGGACAATTAACTCAGTTGCTTAAGGTGGTTGCTTTGCACACATGAGATCTAACATTCAACAGAGACAATTAAGTCAGTTGATAAGGTGGTTGCCTTGCACACAAGAGATCTAACATTCAATAGGGACAATTAACTCAGTTGATAATGTGGTTGCCTTGCACACAAGAGATCTAACATTCAATAGAGACAATTAAGTCAGTTGATAAGGTGGTTGCCTTGCACACAAGAGATCTAACATTCAATAGGGACAATTAACTCAGTTGCTTAAGGTGGTTGCCTTGCACACAAGAGATCTAACATTCAATAGAGACAATTAAGTCAGTTGATAAGGTGGTTGCCCTTGCACACAAGAGACCTAACATTCAATAGGGACAATTAAGTCAGTTGATAAGGTGGTTGCCTTGCACACAAGAGATCTAACATTCAATAGGGACAATTAACTCAGTTGCTTAAGGTGGTTGCCTTGCACACAAGAGATCTAACATTCAATAGAGACAATTAAGTCAGTTGATAAGGTGGTTGCCCTTGCACACAAGAGACCTAACATTCAATAGGGACAATTAACTCAGTTGATAAGGTGGTTGCCTTGCACACAAGAGATCTAACATTCAATAGGGACAATTAACTCAGTTGCTTAAGGTGGCTGCCTTGTACACAAGAGACCTGACATTCAATAGAGACAATTAACTCAGTTGATAAGGTGGTTGCCTTGCACACAAGAGATCTAACATTCAATAGGGACAATTAACCCAGTTGATAAGGTGGTTGCCTTGCACACAAGAGAAACTTGTTCAAGTCCACACTGGAAGTAATTAGTTATAGTTAAATTTTCATCTTTACTTTTAATGCAAATTAATGACATCATAAAATTTACAATGAAACTTGGGCCATTATAAAGTTCACTTGTAAATTGAGTGATATTTGGAGATGACTTCATGGAACAAGTTTGTATCCTTTTTTTATATATTAAATCTTAAAATGTTGCTTCATGGCATGAAAAAGAAATTTATATTTATACATACATCCCAACAGATATAAGCATAAAATTATTGCCATGCAAATGGCAAAAAAGCATAAAGTGTAATCTATATATTACATGCCAGAATTACAGCATATATGAAACCATACATGATTACTAATAACATGGTTCTATAGCTGGAAAAATTCTTGTCACAAAAGGAAAAATCCATATGGATTAGAACCAGAATACAAACACAAAATATAATGCAAAACTATTCATATTCAACACTCACTTCAACTAGCCTACATGTGTCACTTTTGTTGAATGATAATGAACTGGAATCCTCCAATGATCATGGTGAGGTGCTCAGAATGCTGATTTACATTACTTGCATATTCTTCTTTGAAAGTTTGTAAAGTGGTGTTGATTTGTCCCTTTTTCAGATCTGTCATGTTTTGAAGTCTGAAAAGATCCATCTCCTCTAATACTTTCCATTTTATAACATCACACCATAAAGCGTTTCACTTAACATGTAGCGCCCTTTTCTTTAAAAATATAGACTGGTTCACTAACTAACATATTGATAAAATGAATCTGTTAGGCAAAGTTAAATTTTTAAGAAACCCATCTGTTTTCTTGGAAAGGGGTTGTATACAGTTTCTATAAATAGCCAATAAGGAAAGTGATCTGATGCTATTCTTACACAGCAGTCACCTTTTAAAGAATATTCTCAAACTGAAATGAGTGAAATTAATCCAATGATAATAAAAATGACAAAAACAATTTTTATTGCTTTATTTTTATTTTTTATTGTAGCAGAAAAGCGTAGTCCATATACAGTTTAGTGGAAAATGTAATGTGGTAAAAAAAGGCATAATGATTACGCCAAAAGTGTAATAGTAGGCATGTATGTTTATACCATCATTTTAAAATTTAGAGAATAATTAATAGATAAGGCCATGAATGTGAAATACATTGAAAATTTTTAAATTTTAATGTTTAATTTGTCTCTTTTCAACATGCTGTCTCCTTGGTAACCAGCATGTGAAGGCAAAACTTGCATCAGAAATCAAAGGACATCACAAACAACTGACACCATATCAAGATCTGATAGGGGGCTGAAAATGGATCTAACCAATACAGCTCTTTCTAAATAATAACGGAGATTTAGCAAAGTAATGATGGTGTAGATATGCATAAAATGATGTTCGAGTTTGTGCATTCAGTTGATATTCAGGAATTCCAACCCATGACTGTTTATCAAGAATCCTTGTATCAATCTGTCAAAATTTAGACTGTCCATCTTCAGAAGATATAACACATTCATTAAAAAATAACTTCTCTTCAATCATATTGTATCTTTCTGTGATCCAATATGTACTTATAACCAGTCAGTAGCACTTAAAGTCTAATGAAAGTAAATCGTGTACCAATTCCTCAAAATTCTATGACCTTAACTTCCCTTGACATTTTTTGATGAAACAATTAACATAAACAGTAGTTTTCCTCATGAATTATCTGGTTTATTCTGTTCTCCATGCCACTATTTTTCACTGATTTAGAGTCTGATCAACTGGTTTCTTGTTATGAACATTCTACTGTTTACATTTAAAAACTTTAAAACTATTTGTACCAGTCTATTATAGTAGTTCTAAGTACTTTTCTCCCTGTCTAAATCAACGTAGAAAGCTTAGGTTCTCAATATTATTTGGTGCCAAATTTTGATTTTCCTAAACTTAATCAATACAATTCAGAATGTGGAATTATTAAAAAAATTTCATATTATTTGCACAAAGTCTGGAATAGCTGGCATCTCTTGATTTTTTAAAATTAGAAATCGGTGAGATTCCATTAATATTCATCCTATAATAGACCATGATGAAATTTGTCCAATGTACAAGTGTGTGATAAACTTACCTATAAATGGGATGTTGCATGAGATTATATTTGTCACTTGCTGAACACTGCCCAGATATTTTCTGTAACATAAAGAAATACATCGTAATGAAATGCAATGTAAGACACAAGCATCAATAACAAGCAAATATTTCTCCATTTTAAATGTTATGTAACATTTCAGTGATCCATTTTTTTGGTGGAGTTCATGAGAAATAACAGCTACAAAACTGAATACTATGCTTGTATTATTTGACTTGTGTAAGTGAATGGATGAAAGCGAAAGATCCCTAAAATTAAATCCCTGTAAAGTTGGACTTTTGGAAACCAGAAAATTAGTAGCCAAAATAATGGTTTACAGCAGATGATTTGTGTATTCATGTCAATCTATTTGGATTATTAATATTGTGATCTCACTTTTCTTCTTACCTCGTATGCATAACCTTCATGTATTTTTTAATATCATGAAATTTGTTAACTTACCAAAGAAATCAAAATTTTCTTTACTAGTCAGTTTAGATTCAAGACAAAATGAGTTCCCATCTTTACTACACAAGCTAAAATGCAAGTTACCGTGCATGACCTGATGAAAGGTTTGCAATACTAGCAGACAGGTATAATTTTTCTCCAATGATGCAACAGCTTCAATTAATGAAAATGAAAATGAATTTCTTGTCACTTTCTTTACCTAGTTAAATCAATCATTAGGACAAGATTTATATTCATAACAAGGCCAGTCAATTATAAGGATATGATTTATAATCAGAACAAGGCCTGTCACTCATTAGGACAAGATTAATACTCATAATAAGGCCTGTCAATCATTAGGACATGATTTATACTCAGAACAAGGCCTGTCAAGCATTAGGACAAGATTTATAATCAGAACAAGGCCTGTCAAGCATTAGGACAAGATTTATACTCATAATAAAGCCTGTCAATCATTAGGACAAGATTTATACTCATAATAAGGCCTGTCAATCATTAGAATATGATTCATACTCAGAACAAGACAAGTCAATCATTAGGACAAGATTTATACTCATAACAAGCCTCTCAATCATTAAGACAAAATTTATATTCATAACAAGGCCTGTCAGTCATTAGAACATGATTTATACCCAAAATATTGCTTGTCGATCATTAGGACATGATTTATACTCCTAACAAGGCCTGTCAATCATTGACATGATTTATATGCATAACAAGGCTTGTCGATCATTAGGACACGATTTACACTCATAACAAGGCTTGTCAATCATTAGGACAAGATTTATGCTCATAACAAGGCCTGTCAATCATTAGGACATGATTTTTACCCAAATAAGGCTTGTCAATCATTGGGACATGATTTTTACCCCAAATAAGGCTTCTCAATCATCAGGCATGATTTTTACCCAAAATAAGGCATGCCAATCATTAGGGCATGATTTATATCCAAAATAAGGCTTGTTATTCATTACAACACAAGTCATACCCCTAACAAGGCTTGTCAATCATTAGGACATGATTTTTACCCAAAATAAGGCCTGCCAATCATCAGGACATGATTCATACCTAAAATAAGGCATGTTATTCATTAGGATACATATCATACCCCTAACAAGGCCTGTCAATCATTAGGACATGATTTATACCCAAACAAAACCTCTCAATCATTAGGAAATGTTTTATTCTAAAAATAAGACTTGTTACTTATCAGGACATGATTCATACCCAAAGTAAGGCTTGTTATTCATTAGGACATGATTTGTACACAAAACAAGGCATGTCGATCCATTAGGACATGATTTATACCCAAAATAAGAATTATTATTTATAAGGACATGATTCATACCTAAAATAAGGCTTGTTATTCATTAGGACAGGATTCATACCCAAACTAAGGCTTATTATTCATTAGGACATGATTCATACTCAAAATAAGGCTTGTTATTCACTAGGACATGAGTTATACCCAAAATAAGGTCTGTCAATCAATAGGATTTGATTTATACCCAAACAATGGCTTGATAAATATTATGACATGATTTATACAAAATATAAGGTTTGTTATCTATTAGGTCATGATTTACTCCCAAAATAAGGCTGGTTATCCATTACAACATGATTTATACCCAAAATAAGAATTATTATTCATTAGGACAAGATTCATATCCAAAATAAGGCTTATTATTCATTAGGATATGATTTATACACAAAATAATGCCTGTCAATCATTAGGATACAATTGATACCTAAACAAAGGCTTGATAAATAGTATAACATGATTTATACAAAATATAAGGTTTGTTATGTATTAGGTCATGATTTATTCCCAAAATAAGGCTTGTTATCCATTATGACATGATTTATACCCAAAATAAGAATTATTATTCATTAGGACAAGATTCATACCCAAAATAAGGCTTATTATTCATTAGGACATGATTTATACACAAAATAAGGCCTGTCAATCATTAGGATATGATTGATACCCAAACAAAGGCTTGATAAATAGTATAACATGATTTATACAACGTATAAGGCTTGTTATCCATTAAGTCATGATTTATACCCAAAATAAGGCTTGCTATTCATTGGGACATAATTTATACCCAAAATAAGGCCTGTTATTCATTAGGACATGATCCTAAAATAAGGCTTGTTATTCATTAGGTCATGATTTATACCTAAAATAAGACTTGTTATCCATTAGGTCATGATTTATACCTAAAATAAGGCTTTTTATTCATTAGGACATGATTTATAATAATAATTATAATAATAATAATAATAATAATAATAATAATAATAATGAGGACTTTGTATAGCGCCTAATCTTTAGAAGCTCTATGCGCTTTACAACATTTGAAAACACTTAAAAAACATATATAATGATATGATTACAAAAATAAAAACAAACACCACGAAATTAGAAAACAGAAAACATGCTGGAAATATTTAAGGTAAGGAAACATTATTAGGTCTTTAAGTCTGTTCTTGCAGTTGAAATAGGTGAGTTTTAAGAGATTATACCCAAAATAAGGCCTGTCAAATCATTAGGATATGATTTATACCCAAACAAATGCTTGACAAATAGTATAACATGATTACAAAGTATAAGGTTTGTTATCTATTAGGTCATGACTTATTCCCAAAATAAGGCTTGCTATTCATTACGACATGATTTATACCCAAAAAAAGGCTTGTTATTCATTAAAGCATGATTCTAAAAAAAGGCTTGTTATCTATTAGGTCATGATTTATACCAAAAATAAGGCTTGTTATCCATTGGGTCATGATTTATACCTAAAATAAGGCTTGTTATCCATTAGAAATGATTCATATCCAAAATAAGGCTCGTTATTCAAAGGGACATGACTCAAACCCAAAATAAGGCTTGTTATCCATTAGGACATGATTCATACCCACAATAAGGGTTGTTATCCATTAGGACATGATTCATACCCACAATAAGGGTTGTTATCCATTAGGACATGATTCATACCCACAATAAAGGTTGTTATCCATTAGGACATGATTCATACCCACAATAAGGGTTGTTATCCATTAGGACATGATTCAGACCCGAAATAAGGCTTGCTATTCATTAGGACATGATTCATACCCACAATAAGGGTTGTTATTCATTAGGACATGATTCATACCCAAGGCTTGTTATCCATTAGGACATGATTCAGACCCAAAATAAGGCTTGCTATTCATTAGGACATGATCCCAAAATAAGGCTTGTCATCCATCAGGACATGATTCATACCCAAAATAAGGTTTGTTATCCATCAGGACATGATTCATACCCAAAATAAGGTTTGTTATCCATAAGGAAAGAAAGAATGAAGCAGACTCTAAATATCATCCATATCAATCTTTGTTAACATTAACAGGTTCCAAAAATGAGTACTCTGTAAACACATGACTTCTGCCATACAATTTATTCAATCATAAGACTCATATAACATTCACTGATAATATAAAGAATAATGTAACAAATTTATGCTCTGTTCTGATACAGTATGTAAAATATCAGTCTTTCAATCAGCTCAAAAATTTCAAAAATGTAAGATCTACCACTCAGCACAGCTTGACTCCTACACTGTGCTGTAATTGTAGATGAAAGTGGAATTAAATAACAAGTAGAACCATTTTGTACAATTTTATGGAGACTTAAATTGGTAAATGGATATAACGCATGGGAATCCAAAGGCAATCTGCTGATAACAGTAATAAAACTGGTAGATCTAATGATGATAAAACATATAATTTTCAAAACACCCACTTCACTTTCTATCTAATGGTACTTTATTTGAATGTACACATCATTCTAGATGACTGTATTTAGGGAGCAATAAAACCAGCTTCACTATGCAAATACCATGGGATTTAGCCCATTCAAACAATCTGCAATTTTCTGCGATTTTTCAAAGGGTTATTCCAGTCTGGAAAATGCACCCTATTACCACAGCAAACAGTTCCAACACCAAAATTGGTGTATTAGAAACCATCCAGGATGTGCCTTTTCATCAATTTAATCAAGAAAATTTAATTCCTAATTGATAATTTTAAAATAAATTATTGGCCCATGCTCTATTACTTAAGTAACATATATATTCATATAAAAACTAGTCTGACTGCAATCAACATGGCCCATGATTCAACTGCAGATCAGGGTCTATGCTGATTGCAATACTGATTAGTCCTAACACACTGCACAGACCCAGATCTTGCCTGTGTATTAAGGGGTTTTGTAAGTCTGCAGTCTGATCCGTCTTATGTGTGGGTATATAAGGTAACTAGAACAAGAAATGTAATTATGGAACAAAAATGCTCCATCCATAATAACATGAAAACAAAACTTACCCAAATATAGAGAGGAACATTGATGGACAAAGGTTAACACTGTGTGCCCTTCCACATTCATGGAGAGGCATAAATACAGTACAGTTAATGCAATTTTTAATCTGCAGTGAGAAGGAACATAATCCCCCGACATGCTCACTCCATGCTGAAGCTTCACTGTGGAGGGGCAGAAGGTAGAAAATCACCAACACAACTGTGCACCTCCACGAGGAGGTGGCTGGTAGACATTATTGATTGACACTTAAACTGTCAGTGCCTGTCAACCACCCATGGAAAGACCACGTGATTTACAATTATATACAAATGAAGAATCAATTATCACTATTCTGATTATTTATTTAGACAATAAAAAAAAAATAATTTCAAAACAGCCTTGTATATTCAACACATTAGTGTTCAGATAAGGTTGGTCTGCTTCTATGCATGACTTCTATTTGTAGTTATTGCCAAGGTCAAAAATGTATGTGCATTCCTAGAACAGCTAAAACTGTGTAGATTAACAATTTTACATCATGATCAGTGGGCAGAATATATCACTGTCACTTCTAGGAATTTTGCTGCCTGATTTTATTCAAAGAAATTGGAACTATCACATGATAGGCATAACTTTTGACTTCTCTTGAACAGAATAAATTTGCTGTATTGTCACAAATGAAAAGCTACTCGGAGATATCAATTCCAAATGACAACTGCTGCTGCTAAAATAATGAAAAGAAAACAAACCGAATTTACAAATTTACATTAGTATTTTAACTATGTATTTATTCTCTAAGCAGTAATTGCAGTACATAACTGTCAACAATAGCCCTACATAACTGTCAACAACAGCCCTTCATTTTTTATCTGGTGTATGCCTATGTTCTGAGACTGTAATACTAAAGCTTGAGGCAGCCAGATTCTAAGACAATTACTGTACGTGTACTGTAACAGGTGTTTGTGTACTGTAACAGGCACTGGACATCACTGATGTTCTACAGAAATCAAGATCGCAGTCAGCTAGACTCTGACATGAGTACTGCATGTGTTCTGTAACAGATACTGGACTTTACTGATGTTCTACAGAAATCAAGATTGCAACCAGCTAGACTCTGACATGAGTACAGCATGTGTACTGTAACAGGAACCAGACTTCAATGATATTCAACAGAAATCAAGATGGCAGCCAGCTAGAGTCTGACATGAGTACTGCATGTGTACTGTAACAGGGACTGGACTTCACTGATGTTCTAAAGAAATCAAGATGGCAGCCAGCTGGATTCTGACATGAGTACTGCATGTGTACTGTAACAGGGACTGGACTTCACTGATGTTCTAAAGAAATCAAGATGGAAGTCAGCTAGATTCTGACATGTATGTGTACTGCAACAGGGACTGGACTTCACTGATGTTTCTAAAGAAATCAAGATGGCAGCCAGCTGGATTCTGACACAAGTACTGCATGTGTACTGTAACAACCAGACTTCAATGATGTTCAACAGAAATCGAGATGGCAGCCATTGTCAACTATTACAAAGTAATGACAGGAATTAGCATATAAATTTCAGTTCCCTGGCTTGGGAAAGGTGTCATTTATATTACACAAAGACATCTAATTTTAAGCATATTTAACAGCCACTATTATAGCCCAGCAATGAACAGAAGTTTGCTGACAAGCCATAAATAAACTGAAATAAATTTATTGACATCCAAGACTAATCCTCCCTCTCTCTCTCTCACACACCCCCCCACCCCCCACCCCCCACACACATGGTCAGTTAGTATCCAGTTTATACGGCTGTATTAGTTATTTATGAGAAACATATAAATCTACTGTATACAAGCCACTGTACTGTGGGTCACTTCTAATATTGAAAAAAACTTGTTGCTTACACAATGGGACACACACCAGTAAATAAACCTGCCAACTATCTACAAATGCCACAGCACCTGAAATTGCTAGCAATTGGGAGGGGCTATAGTGCCTTTATGCCATTCTCACCCCACCTTTTGTGTGTGTGATTTGGATTTTTACTGTAGTTTTTGTGATTTTTCACTACGATGTCTGCAGTGTGGCAGCTTATAGTGATGTCTAGCACTGGGACATCATGCTAGACATCATGCCACAGACATGTAGCATGATGTCCAACCCAGTCACATTATCCTGACACCAGGCTGACCAGTCCTGACACTAACCTTTTAATGCTGAGCGCATAGCAAGGCAGTTGTTAGTGCCATTTTTGTCTTTATTATGACTCTGCCAGGGTTTTAATCCCACAACCTCCAACATCTGAGGCAGATGCTCTAACCACATAGGCCACCAGAGTGGCCTTGAACTCTATGTTGCTATATGCCATAAAACACCAAACCAAACACACATCAGATCATGTGCTTTTTGATTATGCAAAATGAAAACAAAATTTAAAAAATATCCAGACAGATGTGCCTTCTATGTAAAGTTGTAGTGGTCATTTATTTGTCCATCTTCATCACCTATCAGGTCTTTCTCTCTCTCACAGAAATTAAATGATTTGGTAAATGATAATTTCAGCTGACAATTTGCAGATAATGAAATCGATAACTTTTATATTCTAATTTCATGATTATAAGATATTCTAATTTCAAAACGCTGAGACTAAATGCACCCATTCATTTAGCTCCTGACTTTAAGCATCTCATTCGCTATTCCCACAACTTTCTGTCATTCTCATACTTTTAGGTTAATTTTACATCTTCTCCCCATCATGGTTAATTTAAAATATTAAAATTCATGTTTATATGTAACTATGTATCCAGCAGGAATTTTTCAGAGGTCACAAACAGCCTCTTCTCTCTCTCAATGGCATGAAATGAGTTTATGGCATATTTTTAAAGAAGATACCTACACAATTATTTTTTTTAAGAAAAGATTCCGCCCCAATGCACATAGTTTGATACACCGGTACATTTTGGCATTTAGCTAATAACGAAATTGCTAGTTCATAATGCTAGTATTCTATTTTTGTAATGCTGAGATATGCATTTAGCCACTGAGCTTTATTCCTTTTATCTAGTTTGCAATGACTGCTCACAACCTGCCTCTCCGCAACTGCTCACAACCTGCCTTTCCACGACTGCTCACAACCTGCCTCTCTGCAGCACTAATTCCCTCTCTCTAATGCATACTTTCCTCAGGCTTCTGTCATTGTTTTTCCAGTGACATGCAAACTTTGGTTTTACCAGCTTTTTCATGTACAGAGTTTAATGACTTTTATTATAAATAAATCACATTCTAGCAATCAAAAAACTGCATATATTATTCTTAATTACTTGATCATAAAGAATATACCCGATGGTTCCAACAATGCAGGATTTAAAGATTTAAAAAAAACATGAAAATAAATTGATTCACAAAATATATTAATTAATAAAGTTCACACCATTACATTACATTATTGTTATCTAAAATGTATCTTCAGAGGAAAAACAAATTGTCTCCATCACTGTATATGAGGAACAACATAGATAACTCACTGCCCCACTATGCTCTCTCTCTCTCTATAAAATGAAACTCTTGCTGGGGTCATAAAAACATAAACCATGCCCACTTTATCAAAACAAAAAAGCCTCATTGGTAATTGCTGGGTGCGGCTCCATGGGAAAGTGTGGTGTACAAAATTATTCTCCTTAAAACTATCACAACCCCACCGGGACAATTGTGGGGAGATGGTGTATGGACTAATTTTAAAGGTCACCAGCCATACTCTAACTTATTTCTTTTTATATCTGATTTGCATTAGATGATTACAAGTATATATACTCGTACAAAAAGAATAAAAAAAAGTATCAAGTGTAATGAAGAAATAATAATTTAATTACTTGAAATAAAAGTATACAATGCTGTTACTACCCATTAGCTACATTTTCCCACCTACAGAGGACAACAACCAGAAATAATGTACATTTATCCCAACAAGACAAAGTACATGCTTTTTGTTGTCTAAATATAAAAGACTATGAACTATGGATAGGGAACATTTAGATGAAACTATTGAAAACTAATTTACTGTTCATCCTTATATCGATATGCATGCACAACACACTAGATAGTGTCACTTTCAAAACTGTTCCATTGTTTCAATTTATTTTCAAAATTCCCATTAATACAGGTAAAAAGGAATCAATGCTGGCTTCCTATGTCGGCTGACTTTGTGAAACAAAAGAAATTGGCACACTTAAAAGAATCCCATGGAACCAAAGTTGGCTTCCTTATGTCGGCCAACTTAAAAAAAAATCAGCACACTTAAAAGAATCCAAAGTAAGTTTCTGGGGTTGGCTTGCTTTGTAATAAAATAACCTATGTATTTGATATCCTGCCAGTAAGTCTAAGCAAAATAAAATAACCTATGTATTTGATATCCTGTCAGTAAGTCTAAGAAATGAGTTTATTGATCATTGCAGGTTGTGTCTATTCATCACCCAGGCTTCCATTTGTTTGCCTTATGTAATCATAATTGATGTCTGTAACGTAAACAGTATACACATCAATAACTTGCTTTAATAATACTTCTGTAACCTATGCTAGCAAAAAGATTATCATTTGTACTCACAGTGAATGTATTTTAAATAATGATTTTTATTTGCGAGATACCATTGTATAGTTAACCTGGATACAATACAATCTTGGTCATTTTGCACTTTATAACATATCATCGTGAATGGCAGGTGCCTTCAAGCAATCGGGTGATATTCCTGTCTCATTTGTTATTTTATTATCTGACATAAGCGATACACACTATAGTAAGGATGCATACGCCAGCCGGCATCTGCTACATATGTGGAGTTCGTGGATATATTTCTTTCTTTAATAAATTTTGCATGATGAAAAAAGAAGGAATAAATAACAATGCAAGGTTAGTTTCTTTCATTTTATTTTCAAATAAGTGCTTTGTTTATCTATTTTATTGTACCGTGCAGTGGAGGAGGGGGGGGGCACAAATTCAACACAAAATTATTTGTTTTTTAAGTCTTGGGACATATACTTTGATGAAAAAAGTTTCACCATAAGTTCTGGGACAGGAAAAAAAATAATTATTTCATCATGTCCTAATATATACAGTAAACAGGATATAATAATGCTAAATAAAGAGTTTGATCAAAGTCTACACTCTGCACGTTCAAAAAGTATTATGATTATTTTAAACATTAATATTTTACATCTGCAGTAACATTACTGTAGTGTAACCCTTTATTTGACATATTTTACTTATGCTCTTTCTATCCCTCTTCTCATATGCACCATAGAGCTTTCTATGGGATTTAGGATGTAGGACTTTTCCCATCCCTCACCCTATTCGACCCAACTGCTTCAATCCACTTTTTTTGTGGTAAACAGGGTCTTTTGGAAAAAGAAAGAACCTTTTGGTCCCATCATCACTCTTTTGGTTACATCCATATACAACACAGTGCACCATATTTGCTGTACGCATTTTTTGTGGTAAACAGGGTCTTTTGGAAAAAGAAAGAACCCTTTTGTCCCATCATCACTTTTTTGGTTACATCCATATGCAACACAGTGCACCATATTGGCTGTACAAAAGCACGATCGTAAGATATATCACATAGACATTTACGTGGGGAAATTAAACACTTGAATGGCTAGGTTGAATAGAAGGGATAAATGTACGTCATATCTGTTTTTGGCACGTGGAAACTACCGATTGTTTACAGAGATTGCCAAATAATTTGTTCATTTAAAGAAGCGGATTTTTAAGTCTAATTAAACATTTTTTATGATGTGCATACATAACAAATGCATTTTGTTAATGACTATAATAATATCACACGTTTGTAAAATATAGGTGGCCAGTGACCTTTAATCTTTTCCATGCCCTTTCCATCTCCACCATGAGGCACAGTGAAACCAAACATTCACACGAGCTGTACTGTATCCTTATGTCTTTATCTAGAAGCAAAAATCATCTTTCTCAGTTATCCATCCATATATTTTAAGGATTTCACTGCTCTGTCCTTATCTTGATTTCACATGATGCTTTTTGAAAGAATTTTTTTTATCCTCTTTACAATGCACTTTTTATATCCTGGCACATTTATTTAGCCATGAGGGGACACATTTATCTAGCCATAAGGGGACACATTTATTTAGCCATGAGGGTATACATTTATTTAGGCATGAGGGGACACATTTATTTATCCATGCAGGGACACATTTATTTAGCCATGAGGGGACACATTTATTTAGCCATGAGGGGACACATTTATTTAACCATGAAGCGACACATTTATTTAGCCATGAGGTTTCATCTTCCTGCAGATTTATGCAATGTTTTTACCACTACCATTTTTAGTACCTAACTTCTAATAAACACCATATAGCCAGGAATGTGCTGATGTGCCAAAGATGTGTGCTATCTCTGGGCTGAAAGTAGCAAGCAAGCCAAGAATTGCTTTTCCTCCAAAAAGTCACCTTTTTGCAATTTCCATTTCACCCAAAGTTTTGGAGACAACTCAAACATGGTCTTATAGTTCTATACTCTTACTCCTTTTACTTCTATACTCTTACTCATTTTAGTTCTATACTCTTACTCATTTTAGTTCTATACTCTTACTCATTTTAGTTCTATACTCTTATTCATTTTGGTAACATATTTGCTTCTTACAGTTCTACACTCTTATTCCTTCAAGTTGTGCACTCTTACTCATTTTAGTTCTAAACTCTCTTTTTAGTTCAGTACTTGTTCCTTTTATGTCTAAACTCTTGCTTCTTGTAGTTCTACACTTTTACTCCTTTTAGTTCTATACCCTTGCTCCTTTTAGATCTACCTTTACTCCTTTTAGCTCTACACTCTTACTCCTGTTAGTTCTACACTCTTACTCCTGTAAGCTCTACACTCTTACTCCTGTTAGTTCTATACTATTACTCATTTTAGTTCTACACTCTTAATCAGTCAAGTTCTACACTCTTTCTCCTTTTATTTCTGCACTTTTACACTTTTCATTTCTACACTCTTGCTTCGTTTAGTTCTTCACCTTTATACTTTAGTTCTACACTCTTGCTTCTTTTAGTTCTACACTCCTTATCAGTTTCTTACTATTATGAGTTACCAGATTCCTTAAGCAGGTATCTGTTTTAAGCAACTTAAAATTACACAGGGTCTTCACAGCTGTTACCCATGCAGAACACAGAGGTCCTCTTATCAGCTATAAGTAATTGGTCCCATTTTAAGATGCCCTGATGGACTTAATACCAGCTCACTGCATAATCATCCTTTACCACACTGAGTTGTTTGATATGAAAAGTAGATTTAAGGTAAACCAGATTAAATTTTGATTATTACCACCCACACTTACTGATGAGACTGGATTAAACTGAGAAAATCATCATCCATAAATTGAGAAAATTACCACCACCCTAACTGATGAGGCAGATTAAAATGAGAAAATGATCACTCACCCTAAGTGCTTCATTCCCAAAGAGGTGTTAAAATAGATGTGTGAATACACAACATGTACAAACTAATGTACCGGTAAGGTGTTCCAGACACAGTAGGTCAACTTTATTCTTGATTAGAATCAACAGTCAAAATGTTCGAGAATGTAAGCACATAAGAAAATTTGAGTGACAAGATAACAAGTGAATAAATAAAAAGATAAAAAAAGTTTCAAAATTCTTAAAAGAAGTTTTACAATTCTATTTCTTTAAACTACTTCACAGGATATCACCATTATCAGTAAAAGGCTTTTTCAAAATACCTTACTTCGTACAAAGATATATTATAAGGTAAATTTACAGCACAGTTAACTTAATTAAAAATAAAAGGTACATAGATCATGATATAGTTTATGTTATGTTAATGACTTTCTACCGACATCTTAAATCAATAAACATAACTCTGCAAATGAAACTTATACTTATCTCCCTTACTTCTCCCTTTTTATCTGGAGGTAGAAGTCGTGGGCAGTGGTACAAGTCCTTTGGATCCGTACGGGATGGAATAAGATGCTCCCGCCCCCACGAGTCTCCCAACTATGGGTAAAATAGTGTGATGATAGCACAGCATCACTGGGTGGAAGTCTTCCTCGATGAAGTCAATGGCCAGGGTGGAATGGCTCCAAGATGAGCTCAACGACCATGAGTTCAGGGCCAGGACATGCCACATTATATCAGTGGATTTCAGCTGTGGTCATCCAGTCTGGAGAGGGATGGGCTCCGCTAGGCTGTATCTTGCTCTTGACACACCACATGAAGACAACTAACAATTCTTCCATACCGGATCGGTCGCAGCCCGGGTCAACAATAACCGCACCTTCCACTGCACACCAGGATGGAGGTGACAAGTATGCTACTGGTGCCCCCACTACCAAGATCCATGGGAGAGACAACATCGTCATCGGTACATGGAATGTTAGAACACTGAGAACTGTGGGAAAGTTGAAAGAACTTACACAGGAGTTGGAGAGGTACAACTGGAACATTATTGGTCTCTGCGAAGTGCGCTGGAAAAACTTTGGCAAAATAACAACAGATGAAGAGCATAAGCTCTACTTCAACGAAAGAGGGGACACAGTCATGGCACTTGATTTCTTGTCCACAAGGCATTGTGAACAGCATTATGGGTTACTGCCCTGACTCAAGCAGGCTCATTACCATCCACCTGAGGATACCAACATTGCTTTTGGTTCCAAAATAAGGCTAATGCACTCGATTGTCATATCTATCTTTCTGTATGCCTGTGAAACATGGACACTCACATTAGATCTACAAAGGATTCAAACCTTTGAAATGAGATGCTACCTCAAGATCTTGGGCATCTCATACACTGACCATGTAACCAATGAAGAAGTCCACAACAGGATCCAATGAGCCATCAAATCCTATGAAGACCTCTTGACCACTGTAATAAAGCGCAAACTGAAGTGGTACAGTCATGTCTCAAGATCATCTGGACTGGCAAAAACAATCTTGCAAGGCACAGTGAGAGGGTGCAGAAGAAGAGGCAGACAGAAAGAGGTGGGAAGACAACATTAAGGAGTGGACAGGCATGGGGTTTGGAGATTCCCAAAGGGCTGTAGAGAACAGGGAAAGATGGAGAGAATTGGTTGCAAAGTCAACTGTGGTGCCCCAACGACCTCTTGGGTTAAGGGATTGATGATGATGATGAAAAGTCGCTTCTCCCATTTTCTTGTTAGAGGACTCTATCGAAATGTGCATACAGCTTATGAGTGGTAGCCTTGGTGACAGAAGATCCTTCTCTAAGTTTTGTAATTGATAAGGGTGATCGCAGGGAAAGATCACAATAGGTGATAGTGGATATGACTTGAGAAGCAATTGATTTTTCAAAAGAAAAAATATTTTGGAAACACTTGTGCCAAATGTGCTTTTTAAGTATGGTATTTTCACCAAGGGCCCATAGTAGTAAGGGAAATGGAGACTTCTATCTCAAGGACCTCTCCCCACCCTCCAAACAAATATAAATTACCATCTCAGAGACCCACCAACCCCTATCCCAAAACGACTTACAGTTTTTAGCTAGGAGATTTCTACCTCAAATATAATCCAAGACTTTTACCCACCTCCAAACAAATACAAATTACCATCTCGGAGACCCTCCAAACAAATATAAATTACCATCTCGGAGACCCACCAACCACTATCCCAAAACGACTTCCAGTTTTTAGCCAGGAGATTTCTAGCCCAGGACCTCTACCCCCTTCAATTACGCATAGGATTTATTCGCTGGAGTAAGAAGGTAAGTGAAACATTATTTCTAAAGTTTAGACCTCATCACCAATTATCAATGTTTCAACCGTTGATATTAGAAATATTTCATCATCACGATAATAGAGACAGAATTTTACTTTGCCGCTCACACAGCGACGACATTCGAACAAATCCTTTATTTGCGGCTTGTTAAGAGGATATTTTTTGTCGATAAAATATACTTTTGACCGATCGAGATCGATGGTAAGTTTAGTATAATTTTGTTGACTTATCGGATATGAAAGTTTTTAAATCCTGCTGATAACTTCTGGCTCAGTTGTTCAAGGTAATTGAAATATTTGCTGTTATCAGATTTGATGAGCGAAAGTTTTAGCTTGTCACGGCCGCTGAAACATATACCTGATATTTCATTATTAATTTCAACTGTCAACTGTTTGCCGTCTATCATTTGATATTTGATCTTGCTATTATAGCTATTTGTCACTGTCAAATTTTCAAACATTATTTTTATTGTTTACGTAAAATTTCATATCTAGTCATCGAATATAATATCGAGTATAGATCTATCATCAAAACAATACCCAAATGCAAATGTATCTACTCCATTTTCGCAATAACGTTTGTAATCAAAATTACTCAATCCGCGTTTGATAATGACATCTGTTTCGAGTTTATGATGATTTGTTCGAATAGCCATTGCTCTTATAAAACTAATGCCGCCATCAAGTGCGTACTTGTAATCATCAAATTTCATAAACTTTTTAACAAAATCGCGTGGCAGACCTTTTGCTTTCTTCGTTATTTAATTATTGTCTAGCAATACGGCATACATTTTACTGCGCAATCCAATAAAGTATTTGATGATGCTCGAGTTCATTTCATCCTTGAACTTACCAATAACCTTTTTATTTATGTCATCATGAAATTTACTGTCACGAGGGTAATCGGAAAGATCAAACAGATGTCGATTATCATATATATCCTGACAGACATCTTCACATTCGATTTCATACACGAGCGAGTCGTTATCAGTAAACAATAGTCTACTTGACGGCCACTGATTTTTAACAAAATTGTAATGAAAATCGTACATGAGCCACTTCGATAAATCTAACACGGAAGCTCCAACGTATATTGGCTTATTTAGTTTTAGATTTGTTTTTCTTTGTATTGCGACAAGATTTTCATTAAAAATTTTCATGCTAACAAAATCATCGTCTGACACAAGTTTATTCCTGTGGTAGATATCATTAACTAGCTCGATATCTACTCGTTTTCTAATATTTTCCATTGTCTTACCAAAAACGGAGTTGTTCATAAGCTTAAAGAAGTTTTTTTCAAAATCGGTTTTTGCTACAGCTCTTCTCGAAGTGTTTAAGTTAATATAACCTTTCATCCAAGGTGACTGATTAAACTTTAAAACTCTATGAACTTTCCTCAACACAAGACCAGCATCTACTGCTTGTTTTAAATCTTTATAATGCAAAACAATTTTTCTTATCAAGTAAATTTGGTACTAGTTTTTTTACCATAGAATTTTGTCTTGGTGATGCTATCACTTGTTGTTCTTGAGATAACATACTATAATCTATTACCATTGATTCCGCACGGAAAGGATAATCATTGTGTAAATTGTGTAGCGAAGTTGGATAATCGAGATCACCTTCAACGAAATACGAAATATCGTTGGGTATCTTTTTTTCTGTCTCCAATTGAAATTGTTTAGTCATAATCCAAAAAAATCCACCAAATGGCATTGATTTGGCCATAGAATAACCGTACAAATTATTACAATCTAGATAAATTATATACTTTGAAGGAAGCTTAGGATTGTACTCTTTCAGGTATTTGTTGTTTGCTTCAGAATATTTCTTTGTTATAATGCTAATACAACCTCTGATACCTTTTTCGATAAAACTGAACATATCAACGTCAGTCAGTAATTCTAACTTTACTTTACTAAACTTTAACAGAGCATCCCAAGATAACCCAGGGGAAGAGTAATACCAGCAAAGATAAATTCCGTAATTGTTATAGCTCACTTTTCGAAAACTTTCAAATACGTCCGCCAGCAATAACACGTCAGTTTTCAGATACAAATCATGATAATCGCCAAACATCTTGCAATCAAATTCTTTCCAAGTATCTTGTGCTACTTATACTCGCTATCAGTTATGTTTTCATTTTTTAGTTGCGAATAAAATTTGTCTTTATCAGGTAAAGAAATTTCATCAAATTTACTCCAATCGTCGAGATACTCGTACGGAAATACTAGTCAATAGATTAAATTTATCTCCAAAACAGTCTCATAGGTTATTAAACTCACTACAACCTTTTACCAGCTCATCTAACGATGCTGCCATAAACTGAAAGCTGTCAATAAAACGCAACTTACCTAAAGTAACTGACATATACTTTTCAAAATTATTCGGAATACACTTGATTACGTTATCGAGTTTTAAACTAGATTTTATTTCTGGATCATCAAAAGCTTCTACTATAATATGACTATCATATCCTCTGAAATTGTGAAGAACAACTGGAATAAAATCTGGAGCATGAAACCTTAAATTACATTTATCATGAGCCACTCCACGATACTGTCCTGTTAGATGACAATGGTCACGTACTTTTTTATTATCAGAAACATCAAAAGCTTTTTCACAAATATGACAAAATTCCGCTTGCTCGTGATTGGATTCTTGTTGAGATGTCAGTTTTATCATTGGAGTTATTCTTTTTAAACGATTAAATATATCATCAACTTCGCTAATTAACTGCTTGAGAAGCCAAACAGCTGGATTTTTACCGCGATATAATTTGATTGGTTTGGATAAGCTTGAATCAGCACAGCAAACTATTTTGTAAGCCACTCCGCATGGAACATGATTCTGAGTTTTTCTTGTACTCAATTTGTTAGGATTATTTTCTACGCCAAGTACAGGCTGAAGTAAGCATTCGAAATCAGCATATATAACGAAAGGAATTTTTAGTTTGATTATTATTGACAAACTGTAATAAATTATTTTCTTTCGACGGCATTGTTATTCGTTGTACGTCACTACAGTAATGCAAATGCTTTTGTAATGTTTCATTGTCAGAGCAACCGTGCAAGCAACGGTAACAGAAATTTTTTTGTTGTTTTGTTTACTATACTGTCTGCCAACTAGTCCGTTAAAGTTTTTGATCCAAACGTAATGATTCTTATAAAACAGCAAGTTTATTGTCGATTGTGAAGCTTTCTCTGAAATATATCTCGGATAGACGTTTTCTTTTTCATCTAGTCTGAAAACATTTATTGAAACATTATTTTGCTTTTCAAACTTTGGTATTTGAATTTCTGCAACTGGAAAGTCGATGCCATTAAAATTTAATTTTGATACGTGACTAAAATACTTGTCAACGCGATCAGCATTTTGTTCTGCTGGAAATAGCGCAGAAAGAATAACCCACTGAAAACATCTGTTATCGACGTTCTTTACGTTTATACAGCATTTTTTATTTTTTATTTTTTGTGGTAGGTCAGTATACGAACTACCGCATAATACGTTATATTTTATTGTGTGAAATAAAATTTCAGTAATAATTTCAAACTTCCAACCTGAACCCGATTCGGTAAATTCTTCTATCTTTTTCCAAATTTCCTGGTGTATTTCATCAGCTAGTGATGAAAGATTAGTCCCAAGCAAAACACACCTTGATTTTGCGTTAATGTAAGGGTCTGCAATTTGCTTGTCTGACCCAAGTAGCTTTGAAAATATAAATGATATTGCACTAATATTCTCAGACCCTTATGTTTTTCAAGTTCACATTTTACAGTTGGCTCTAGCAAATGACAGAGATTTGTTGCAGTGAAATTTACCAGTACGATTTGTTTATCGAACCGATAACTGTTGTCAAATCCTGTAAAGGCAGTCGCTATTTTTTCAAGTTCTCCCATAAGGCTCTTTTTGGCTATATCACATAATTTCAGCATTGTTATATATAGTGTAATATTATATCTCTAATTGATTGTTCGATCAATAACTCACCGCACGCCAGTTGAAAAATCAATTAGAGATATGAAATGCTTATAGTATAATGAAACAAAATATGACAAACGCAAACGAGCAAAAGTATTATTACATTCACCTCAAGTACAACTTGTACGCTGGTAATGCACTTGGTTCGGTTATTAACATAAAATCTCCAAAATCTGTTGGTAAAGCAACGCCAGCAGGTTATAAGATTAGCGTTAAAGGTGATAATGCTGAGAGAACGGAAATATTAAAGAAAGATTTTATTTACACTTTGTTCTGTGACGAAATTCCAGAAAGACAACGTGTATATCATGTTAACAGCGCGGTCACTGATGACAATATTGAAAACTTATCTTTACAAAACAAATTTCAGCCGCATCCGGTATTTGATTTATACGAGGCAAATGATAAGGGAATTATTCAAAGAAGAAAAACTAAAAAAGTTGTTGGTTTTATGAATAATATGGGGTATCTCACGGTAACTGTCAGAGGAACACTAACCGATCAAGTTAGTTATCTTAGCCATCGTTTTGTTTACAAGACGTTTAACGGACCTATACCTAATGGTCTGGTTATTAATCACATCAATAACATAAAGACTGACAATCGAATGGAAAATTTAGAACTAGTTACCCCGCAGGAAAATGTGAGAAAAGGACGAGGTGGTGGTATTAATTTTAAATGTCCAGTAAAACCTGTTGTTTCATTTAATCTCGAAACAGAAGAGAAATCAAATTTCCTTCAGTCTCATCTGCTGCTCAATACTACAAGATAAATCCCAGGGTAGTAAAATTTGTTGCCAATAGAATAATAAGATCAGCTTTTTCAAGCGAATATGATGCTTGGATTATCTTTAGATACGATGATTAAATATATTTGCTAGCTCCTTTTTGGTTAAGCAATTATGAGCAGATCCAGCTGTTGTCCAGATGGATCTGTCATCTTTATCAAATTTCAGCGTCATTATTGCGCTATCATTAAGTTTATTTTTTTCTGCTGCTGTTAGCAATATCCTATCATTTTCGCCTTGCGTAACAATAACATCGACAGAATAAGAATTATACCCTAACAGACATTTTCTCACTGCTTCAGCTAGTTCATTATAATTTAATATATTAACTTTTTGGTGATATTTTACCTCGTTAGTCATCTTATAACAATAAATTACATAAAAGTATATTATAATATGGATTTAATGAAACAACTTGCTGATATATACGCGGAAGATACAATCGCAAGTGATACAATCACTAACAACAAAGTCGCAGACAACATTACAATCACTAACGATATAATAGACAAATTTTCTAGCTATAGCGAAGATGATATTTTATTTAATAATGACGATGAAGATGAGATAGTCGCCGTCCCTGACAGAAAAAATTACAGCAGGCTGACAACTGGATGATATAATGTTAAGTATCACACTGCTAAAAAAATAATAAAATTTAATTTTACTGTTGCCGAACAACAAATATTTTGGCAGCTTATCAAACCGTTTTTAAATCTAAAAATAACTGGCCAGCAAAGGAGCATAAACTACGATTTTATTTTTGGTAAAATATTCAATTTAATGCCAGTTGATGATGCAAGAAAATTACATTTAATTTTGTTATGTAAAACTATCAGATGTAAATCCGTACTTGTGAAATACGAACAAATTTATAATAACATTATTGGATCGACTTAGTTGGTATCCAACTATTAAATTTATCGCTATACCCACGCCACTTAACTAAACTTTTATTGCCTTTTTTTCCTAATAACTTTTTCGATAACGAAAACATCTTGTTCAGTTTTCTGAAGTTCCTGCTTGTAAAAACTGCCAGTTATGGGTTCACCTAATAAATCTTTTAACACGTATGTTACAGGCATTGTTAAAAGTACTTTATCAACGACAAATACTTCTTTGCTCCAGTTTGGAGTAAATCCTTTTTCAAATGTTTTTTTCGTCAGAGAAATTCTAACTCGATCACCAACTTTAAATTTATGTCTGCGGTACATGTTTTCGTTTGCCAATATCGGATTTTTAATTGTGTCATTTGGCGACATTTTGGTGGTTCGATGTTTTGTGTTATTATATTCGTCAACTCTCTGCGGAAGCTCATCGACATATTTACTCGAATTTTTGGCTGTCAAATATTTGTGTATTTTTTCGTTTGGCGTGCAATTAAATCGCTCGATGACAACGCTTTTACCCTCATTCCCTGTAACATATTTTTTTATATTATTTTGTTCCAACAACCGCTCAAACTTTTTATTGAAAAACTCCACTCCATGATCGGTCCAGATTCTATTTGGTTTTCTTTCTGTACTAACGATAACCTGTTTTAACGCGTCAGTTATTGATGTTCCTGTGTTGTCTGAAACTGGAACACTAAAAGCATATTTGCTAAAAATATCTATAACATTAAATAAGTATTTCTTATTATCATTAAATTCAGCTAGATTTGACACATCTGCTAAATCTATTGCCCAGATGTCATCAACGGCATTTGCGACAACTTTACGTCGCGTAAACTTTTTCTTTTAGGTTTGTGTAATTCAGCTGCAAGATCATCATACAATTCTTCACCGAGTCCCAATTTATATTTTGCTCCAATAAAACCCTGCACCAACTTTCTATCAAAACATTCTCGCATATTTATCGGTTTTATATCACAAAGTTCGTCTAGCATTACTTTATCACAACCAGCCTTATCTTGCTCGTTGTCCCGGTAGCAGATATCATGGTGCATTGCTATTGCATCAACTTGATTGTAAGGTTCTTGTCCTGGCAGCGGATTATCATTTTCATCTAGTTGTTTATCAAGAGGATTATAAAGTCCAGTATATTTATGGCCTGGCAATGTCCAACTGCTTTTTGGTTTCAGCAATTTGCCAATTACTTTATGTATGTCTATACCTGTTCCTATTATTTCTCTGTTGTTGCATTGTTGACAGTATGTGACAATTTTATTTTGCTGAAGACATAAATCTCTATCACAATCACACTTGCATCTCATTCTATTAATTAGTCGTCTACTAAAATAATGTCAGGGCAACCAGCTCCCAACGACTTTATCACTGGGGATAATTTCTTTAGAAACATACTTTTCTTTTTCCACAAATTGCGCAAAGACTTTTCAGCATCGTCCTGTTGTTCTTTGTTTTTTCTGTTGTTTCATTGATATTTTCTGTTTTAGTTTTACATTTGAGACAATATGTTGACATTATATATTTGTAAGTTTAGACAAAATTAATTGCAATCTCATCATTAGCGTGAGAAGGTTGCTTGTCAAACTGTAAAATAAAATTTAAAAAATTAAATTTAGGCTGGGACATTTGTTTAATGAACATTATACAATAATATCCACAAGCAGAAGTTCCAACAGGTTGAAGTTGATTGGACGAATAATATATTATTTTATATTTTTTGTTTATATATTTCTTTATTGCGTCGCTCGGAGGAAGTCCAAACGAGTCAAAATAATTGTTATTATAAACTGCTACCCAATGTGTACCAGATCCGTCATTGAAATCTTGTATATTTATCACCCAGGAACCACCTGTGATGTTAGTAAGTTCATCCTTAGAATAAACTCCGTGGAAATTGTTTACTTGTTTTAGCTTATTAAGTATATCAAAGTTACTTAGCGGGGGCGGTCGTGTTCCCGGCAATGTTAGTCCACGTGCTCCTATTCCCAGCAGATTTGGCAGTATACTTCCTGCTAACCCCGCTAAAAGTAAAGGAAGAAATCCTCCTTGTTTTGTTCGAGGGCGCTTTGTTTTCCTTTTTTTCGACGATTTTGTTTTTCGTTGTGGCATTATATTTATCAGTCACATAAAATTTATCTTTAGACTATTTTCTTTATACCACTGCCAACAATACCACGACCTTCAACTGCTTTTTTCGTTGCGCCAGATATTGCTCCAGATGCTGCTGCTAGTCCTAAGGTACCTTACACAGGCAAAATTTTAGGTAATAACGTTCTGGCTATCACTGATAATGCCGGACCAAAGAAACCACCTTGTTTTGCCATCGCTGTTATTTGTGCGGCACTTAAATTTAAAACAAACGATCGTACCTGTTTACTTGTTTTTTGGTTAACATTAATTTTGTTAAAATACCCTTGGAAATGTCAGGGTTGATTTTTAATGATACCTGCCTCTGCTTTGCAACAGCAGCTGCTAATTTTTTAACTTGACCATCAGTCAAATATATTTCTTTTACAATATATTTTGGCATCTTATATTAAAGTTACAGATTAAACTCAAAGTTTGTTCAAACTTGCAAAATTACTAGTAATTTTTAAACTTGTACTGTCATTTTACCTCCAACAGAATCAATCGTAATAAATCTGTCGCTAATCACTAGCGCGTACACGTACAGCTGCTCTACTGGAACTGCTCCTAATGTCCAAGTAATTTCAATATCAGCTGTTGAGTCGACACCTCGAAAATTATGTTTACTAACATCAAAATAAAATATCGGATAAAGTGTACGAAATTCCTCTACTGATATCTGAGATCCATCTCCAACATCCTGATATTTTTGTATTGCATCAAGCAGGTACATGTAAGGTCGAGCAATATTTTTATTAGTGTCATTAGCAAAATTACATTCTATTGCTCGTTCTGGATATTGCTTAGAATTTAGTCTAGCATGTATTCGCCTAACATCAGCATTATCAAATATCGCATTATCTTGTTGTTGGTTACCACGTCGCACTTGCCGTTGAAATACAACAAATAATTGCCTCGGCAGTTGTTCACTTGATGTTGTTGTAACTCGCCATGTGTAGTCGGTAGTATTTGGAACTGCTGTTTGATATATTTTATGTTGCTGAAAATAAATTCTGTTTGTATGTTTTTGCAGCATATCATTTAATTCTGACATTTTAGTGATTGATGGTGTTATTCGTGGCATCCACAGCGCAAGTTTATTTATGATAAACTGTACATCAGCTCCGCCATATCTAAATAGGCAGTCGTTTTGTTCTGCTCAATCTAAAATAAGTGTATGTTTAACTCCACGAAATACTTTGTTGTAATCGCGACAAAAGCCAAATATTGTACTAAATGGCAGCATTATTGTAATCTGACGTGATCCTTCTGCAAGTTCTTTTCTTCTAGCAAAACCTTCATTGTAACGTGGATTTTTTTACGCTAATTGTGTTATTGATTAAATCTAACATTGCAACGCCGTCCGCACCTGCAGCTGGTGGTGCTATACCAAGATTATTACAAGCTGCAGTAAGTGAGACTCTTGTAGCGTCTGCGTTAGCGGCTGCAGCTGGTGCGGCTATACCTAGTGCGGCTGCATTAACAATAAGAAAAGTTCTTACAATTACAACACCTGCAGCGGCATCAGCTCTGTGTAATAAAACACCTTTCAAGAAAAGTTCGTCGATTCAGCTGAACCACGTCCAGTATCTTTAAACCACATCATGTTCATTGCAGTTGATCTTGAATAATCATCAGAAAACGAAATAATATTTAAGATTGTACTTGCAACTTGCAGGTGTCTTGAAATATCCTCAACAGTTTGATTGGCCAGTTGATATCGAGCACTTTTAAATAAGCACCAGCCATTATTTATAAGAGCTACTTCTGTTCCAGCTGCAATTGCAACAGGTGGATTGGCCATTGTCATAATCTGGCCGCGAACTTCTAATATTGCTTTGTGAGGCAGCAGAAATACATCTTCGTCTCGAGTATTAAATATTCTAATACCGGCTTTATTTGGTTCATTAGAATTTTCATCGAGATACTCAACATACTCAAATTCTGTTACAGTGTCATCGGTGTCATAAGTTTCTACTAAATCGAGATAATTTTTAACAGACATTTTTTATTTATTAGGTTGTACAAAATTGTTTTGCGGCGCTGTTACTTTAGATATTAATTTTTGTATGAGCTGCTTGCCCTTCGGTGATAAAGTTTTTTTTTTGTTGTTGTTGTTATCATAGCACGTTGAGTTTCTTTTGTTGGAGCGATTTCTGATATAACTTGTTTTATCTCAGATGTAGACGGTGTGCCATTTATTTTATCAGCTATTTTTTGTCCCACCGCAGTTTCAGCAGCAGAAGCGGCTCCAGTTGCAAAAGCTTTACCTGCGTCAAGTGCAATTGGTGCAACTTTACGCGCGATTCCCGGAGCATTTTCAATAACTTTAGTAAATATATTTCCAAAAAATCCTCCAACTATTTTTCTTCGATAAATTTTTTTTCTCCGTTTCATTATATCAAGGGGTTGTATAAAACTACGCAACGCGTAAGTGTAAATAATAAGTAACAACCTTGTTATTCAGATCCAGCTGTCGTCCAGATTGATCTGTCAACTGCATTTTTATTGTTGTTATTTGATTTTCAACATTTAGCGGATAATAAATAACTTGCCGTGGAATAATTTGTATGAGCGAGCCCGGTGGAACTTCTGGCGAGAAACTATATATCGTTTGTCCTTTACTACCTTGGGCTGAGTAAGATCCAGAAGCAATAGAGCAATTTATTAATATTGTGTTTACGTCAGTTATATTTACTGGCAGTTCACCATCAAATGTTATAGTTTGTTCTGTGGTTGATCCATATTGCTTGTGAGTAAATCCAATCAGCGATGCTATGCTTGTTGATGATGAAAAATCTATTACCAAATTATTTTTTAATGTTATTCTAGCGTGTAATGTGTTATAGTTTGGTGTTAGTTCAAAATTGTCTGAACCTCCTCCATTTTTCGTTATTAATTCGCATATCATCTTATTTAAATCAGTTATGATGTAGGCTCCTTGCAGAATTTTAACCGATTTCCACGTAGGTCTTGGAGCTGGAGTTAAAGTAAAATCAAATTTATCGTTTACACTAGGTTTTATGTTAGCCATGGAATGCCAACATGTACATGAAATTAGTCCAATTTCATACTGTTTTTCAGTATCAAGTTGTATTGGCAGAATATAATTTACTGAAAAATTTGCACTATCTTTCGCAGCTGTACTAGAGTCTAGTAACAATGTTGTTGACATTGTTATTTATTATATTTTTACAAAATTAAGTCGCAGTGTAAAGTTTCGTATTCATCAGATGTTAATAAATTTTCTGATCTTAGAGGATCTAATATATCAATAATTTCATTATCAATTTCAACACTAATATTACCAGCTTCTTTTGATGATATCAACAGCATTAATCTGCCTATCATTTCAGCAGTTGATGTAAATATTTTTACACCGGTTCCAGTTTTTTCCTTTTCTTCTGGTAATCTTTTATCTCGACTACATTCATACTGATCGAATAATCTTTTAAAATTCCAACTTTTACTATAACCTCCTGGTTTAGTTCTATACTGGTGTGCTGTTCTATACAAAGTCTCAGCAATAATTCTGTCTCTTACTGTATCTAAAGAGGTAATACTTCTTCTTCTTCTCCAGCATTTTTAATTTCTTCATCAGCTTTCAAAAAATCATCGTATACTTTTTGTAAAATACCCATCAGTTTTTTGTAATCATCTTCTGACCAATTTCTAATGTTTTTAAGATCGTTTAGATTTTCTTTTGTCAAATATTTTTTAATAAATTCGTTATACTCAGTATCATCTATTTTTCCTCTATTTTTCTGTAAACTTTTATAGATTCTTTAAGAGGCAATATTTTTATCATACTTTCTTGGATCATTTTTTGTTGCTCTGACATATCTTCTATCATCTTTTTTATCTCAGTTGTCATTCTTGTTATCGCATGTTGAGGTGCAAGAGGACTGTTCATTAACTTGTCAAATTCAGCTCGTCGTGCAACGGAATCAGCAATATTTCTTACAAGTTCGTTTACAATTTTTATTGTTTCTTCTTTTGGTTTTTCCCCCAAGTAAACCTAACAAACCTTTTTCCTGTAGTTGCTTAAGTTCTTCTTCTGACAGTTTCAGGTTGTTTCCCAAGTAGTGCTTCAGTAACTGGTTTGAGAATCGTAGCTGTTGTTTCTGCAGCAGTTACTTGTCCACGTTGTGCTTGCTGCATTTTTTGCTTAAATGCTGCTTAAGATTGAGCAAGTTTTTTTTAGATCTTCTATATGTTTTCTTTATTTTACTCGTTTGTCCATAATTATTATATATAAATTTTATAAAATCAAGACTATCGAAAGCAAAAACTTACTGCAAGTAACTGTCAATACAACAGCGAAGCATTTTAGTTGGATCATGTGTAAGTTATCAAATAAGAAAAAGTTATACTTATCTTTTGTAGCTTTATGATATAATTCAATAAATTTATCTTTTGTTACATCACCACATTGCTTGTTTGCAATATTTCTAACGTCAACATTGTCCAGTCTCGGAAATAATATAAAACAACCAGTATTTCGCCGAATAAATCTATCAACATTATAAAAACCTTGAGCTAAATAAACAGAATTACATTTTTTATTTCGAGACAGTGAAAAATACAATCTTATTTTGTTCATTTCTACATTGTTTAGTGGAATATCGTCAAAAACTACTATCTTATGTTCATCTGAATCGAGTTGATTAATTGGAACAAGATCTTCTGGTTGTTTGATAATAAAAAAAATCTTTGTCAGCCTCAAAATCATCATGAAGTTTATTATTATATTTGCTTAGTAGCTCGTACTTATCTTGCTGTGGAATAATTGTATAAATATAAACTCGATCATAATTAAAATTATCACCAAGAAGTAAATTCAAAAGCAAATTTGTTTTTCCCGATCCAGTTCGCCCAACAATAAGATAATGACAATCTGGAAGTTCGTTGTTATGTTTATGTTTCACCGACCGCTCTGTATCAAAATTTAATATCGTCGATTTTGCCATTGTTTGTTATATAATTTTATGTTATATTAAACTGACTAATGTTGACAATTTTATGTAGGACAATAAATAATGAGCTACTATACAAAATTTGGAACATTGATAGGAGATTCATCAGCTGCAAGTACAACTACAACAATAACAGACAGCAAGATTGATTTATCAGGTTACCTGAAAAAATCCGGTGACACAATGACAGGAAACCGGTTTATGTCAGATCAACAAGTACTAGGTTTAGAAACAGCATATCCACCAATAAATGTTAATAACACACAAGCTGTCAGTTATGCACAACTAAAATCTGTTGATGACAGCAAGTTGTCGTTGACAGGAGGAACTTTAAGCGGTAATTTAGATATGTCAGAAAAAAAAATAATAAATCTGGAGACCAGTTATCCACCAGCAAATTTCAATTATACACAAGCGGTAAGTTATGCACAGTTGAGGTATGTGGATGATAACAAACTTGATAAAATCAGTGGAACAGTTATAGGTAATATCAACATGTCAGGAAAAAAAATAATAAATTTGGAGACTGCATATCCGCCAGAAAACTTGAATCAAACGCAAGCTATAAGTTATGCGCAGCTAAAATCTGTTGACGATAATAAAATTAACAAAGCCGGCGATAAAATGACAGGTAACCTGTTTATGTCAAATTCAAAAATAACTGGATTACCGACAACCTCACCACCAGCTAATGATGCTGATGCTGTTAGTTATGGTCAGTTGAAAGAAGAACTTGCCCCATACTTTAAAAAAAATCTGGTGGACCAATGTCAGGCAATATAAACATGGGAAATAATAAAATAACTACGACAGATGTTCCAGTTAGCCCTAATGATCTGACAAATAAAGCATATGTTGATAGTCTGTCTAGTGGTATAAAACGAACTAAAAACAATGTTTGATATATTCCAATGCTTTATATAGCAACTGACAATTGAGTTGGGTTTGAGGTAAGCGTATCAGCATATTATCTTGAAAATTATCCTTATTACGCTTTCTCTGATAGACATGAGTGGATGACTAACGGAGAAGTTGAAAGTTTTTGGATTAAAATTAAATGTCCCAATGCAGTTGCTCTCTGGCAATTTCATTTGCGAGGCCGATTAAACTCTGGTGTTGGCCGAATTTATAACTGGCAATTGGAAGGATCAAATGACGATATCAACTGGACAACATTGTATAGCACAACACAGACACTTATATTTCAACAACACAATATTTTACAATTCCAGCAGAAAACACTGTTAACAAGTACTTATATTTTCAAGTTAATGTTTTAGCTGCTGAACATCCATTTCCACGACTGACAGCATTTCAAATATATACACTTGATGATCAAATTTAATCTAGTGTTATAAAATAATGTCAGAACCACCAATTATAACTATTGCAAGAGAATACTATGACACTATTTTAAACCCTAACAAAAATGTTGAAGCTGTTAATGCAGCAGCAAAATTAGTCCAAAGTTTGAAAAAACTTAGCATCGAATCATTGAATAATCCAACACTGCCAGAAAATTTTGCTAATTTTATTCGCATTATACATATGCGAGGACCACAACTGAAAAAAGCAACAGAAAACTTTCATATATAAGTAGATACTGTCATCCTGAGGATTGTCTAGAAGAACAAAACCAAGTTGAAATTATATTTAAAAAATATTACTTGAGCTTGATTGGTCTAACATAGATTTGATAATAAAATCAGATTTAATAAAAGCACGAGTTTATAGTGGAAGAACACTAGAAGAAAGACTAATAAACGAAAATCATACTCGTCTTGACAAACTAGTGAAAAATAAAAAAATGAGAATAAAAAGAAACAAAAAGTTATATGATAGTTTTTCAAAACGAGGTATATTTAAACATCTCGGTATGTACTACCATGACAAAGAAACCTTAGTTAAAATTGTTACTATGACGTCAGACACAGAGTTAATTATTAAAGTATATGCAAACGCAATTTTGCCAATGATACGTAAAAAAAGACCCAGAATTTGATCCGATTATTGTTAACAAGTCTCTAAAGATAATCAAAAGTTTAGACGATGAAATTAGTAATTTTAATGATGATGAGCGAGAAAAGTTTTTTGAAGAAGTCGATCAAACAAAGTTGGAAGTAAAGTCTGATTCCTATTATGATATAAGTGAAGAAGACGATGTTCCATTCCCATCAATCCAGTACTCTAGACAATTGTCATTACGGAATTATTACAATGAAATTAAAACAATACTCACGAAACCATATGAAAAATTAATGTTAAAAGTAGCTTCTGCTGTTGGTCTTCTCACAATTGAACTAGATAAGCTTAAGAAATTAATGTTAGCAAATTTCATAGTCGCATATGCAATTATCAGACATCTTGTTCTCAAAAATTTCACGTTAGATCAGTTGAGTTTAGTTTTAGGGTATATTGAAGAAACAGAAATCGATTACAATAATTTGGTGAATGAAACAGATTTGTATGAGAGTGAAGTAGGAAATAGTTTTGATTCATATGCTTGGTTAAAGAAACAGTATGTACTAACAGATGAACGATATGATGATACTTCGTCAGATGTTTATGATAAATACAGAGAGTTTATAGCTGATCCTAAAAATAATAAATTCCGCGAGTTTCTCGATTCGATTGCTGGTGCTAGAACTTATATCTTTGTATAAAATATTGTATAATGAAAAAACAAATCATCGATTTCAATCACATATCAGAAAAAATTCCAAAACAAGATGTTGACGCGCTAATGCAATATTACAGATATTATCATAAAAAACTTTGGTGCATGAAAAAAATGTTACAAATACTATAGCAAAATACTTCGGATAATATCATATTTACCACTGCTAATGACTAGCTCTGGTATAATTTCAAGTGGAGCATCATTAAATCCGTTTTTTTTTAATAATATCAGGCGTTGGTGTTTCTCTTGCAACAGCGTGTAAAAAAATTGAACCTTGACTTGTGACTAAAAAAATGCCTGCAAAACAGCAAGTATCACCTATAAAAAATTACTTGATCAGATACAATCTTACTTACGGGGTATAAAATATGATATGGACAATTTAATACGTGAGTTTCATATTATTGACAGTATGTTAACAGATATTCTACCAATGAGAGTCAGCAAGTATGAAAAAGATTATCAAAAAAAGTATGTTAATGATAGAGTATGAAATTTTGTCTAAACTTTAGAAATAATGTTTCACTAACCTTCTTACTCCAGTGAATAAATCCTACGCGTAATTGAAGGGGGTTGAGGTCCTGGGCTAGAAATCTCCTAGCTAAAAACTGAAAGTCTTGTTGGGATAGGGATTGGTGGGTCTCCGAGATGGTAATTTGTATTTGTTTGGAGGGTCTCCGAGATGGTAATTTATATTTGTTTGGAGGTGGATAAAGGTCTTGGATTATACTTGAGGTAGAAATCTCCTACTTAAAAACTGTAAGTCGTTTTGGGATAGGGATTGGAGGGTCTCCAAGATGGTAATTTATATTTGTTTGGAGGGTGGGGAGAGGTCCTTGAGATATAAGTCTCCATTTCCCTTACTACTCCCATCATGAAAGCTTAATGATACAAAGGACTAAAGACCAGTCAAGTAACTTTATTGATAAATAAGACAAGTGGTCAGTCATGTAACTTTATTGATAAACAAGACTAGGGGCCAGTCATGTAAGTTTATTGACAAACAAGGCTAGGATTCAGTCAAGTAACTTTATTAATAAATAAGACCAGGGGCCAGTCATGTAAGTTTATTGACAAATAAAGCTAGGGACCAGTCAAATACATTTATTGGTAAATAAGACTAGGGTCAGTCATGTAAGTTTATTGATAAATAAGGTTAGGGACCTGTGAAGTAACTTTATTGATAATAAGGCTAGGGACCAGTCATGTAAGTTTATTGATAAATAAGGCTAGGGACCGGTCAAGTAGGGGCCCCGGGTGGCTGAGTGGTCTAAAGCGCTCACCATCACAGATCACTGCCATCTCATCTCTGCCTACATGGTTCGAGTCTCAGGCTCAGCCAATGTGGGTATGTGAGAAAGTCTGCTGGTAGCTTCTCGTGGGTTGGTGGTTCTTTCAGGGGTTTTCCCAGGTTCTTTCTCCACCATTTATACTGGCTACCATGTATAGCCTATCTTGTGCTGAAAAACGGTGTTAAACCCTATAACAACAACAACAACCAGTCAAGTAATTTTATTGATAAATAAGACCAGGAACCAGTCATGTTAGTTTATTGATAAATAAGACTAGGGACCAGTTAAGTAATTTTATTGATAAATAAGACCAGGGGCCAGTCTTGTAAGTTTATTGACAAAAATAAGGCTAGGGATCTGACAAGTAACTTTATTGATAAATAAGACCTGGGGCCAGTCATGTAAGTGTATGGACTTTAATTATAAATAAGACCAGGGGCCAGTCTTGTAAGTTTATTGATAAATAAGGCTAGGGACCAGTCAAGTAACATTATTGATATATAAGGCTAGGGGCCAGTCATGTAAGTTTATTAATAAATAAGGCTAGGGACCAGTCAAGTAACTTTATTGATAAACAGGGCTAGGGACCAGCCATGTAAGTTTATTGATAAATGAGGCTAGGGATCAGTCAAGTAGCTTTATTGATAAATAAGACCAGGGGCCAGTCATATAAGTTTATTGATAAGTAAGACATGTGGTCAGTCATGTAACGTTATTGATAAATAAGACTAGGGGACAGTCATGTAAGTTTACTGTATAAATAAGGCTAGGGATCAGTCAAGTAACTTTATTGATAAATAAGACTAGGGGCCAGTCATGTAAGTCTATTGACAAACATGGCTTGGGACCAGTCAAGTAAGTTTTTTGATAAATAAGACCAGGAGACAGTCATCTAACTTTATTGACAAATAAGGCTAGGGATCAGTCAAGTAAGTTTATTGATAAATAAGACTAGGGGCCAGTCATGTAAGTTTATTGACAAATAAGGCTCAGGACCAGTCAAGTACATTTATTGATAAATAAGACCAGGGGCCAGTCATGTAAGTTTATTGACAAATAAGGCTTGGGACCTGTCAAGTAACTTTATTGATAAATAAGGCAAAGGACCAGGCATGTAAGTTTATCGATAAGTAAGGCTACGGACCAGTCAAGTAACTTTATTGATAAATAAGTCATGTAGTTTATTGACAAATAAGGCTAGGGACCAGTCAAGTAACTTTATTGATAAATAAGACCAGGTACCAGTTATTAAGTTTACTGACAAATAAGGCTAGGGACCAGTCAAGTAACTTTATTGATAAATAAGACTAGGGGCCAGTCATATAAGTTTATTGACAATTAAGGCTTTGGACCAGTCAAGTAACTTTATTAGCAAATGAGACCAGGGATCAGTCATGTAAGTTTATTGACAAATAAAGCTAGGGACCAGTCAAATACATTTATTGATAAAAAAGACTAGGGACCAGTCATGTAAGTTTATTGATAAATAAGGCTAGGGACCAGTCAAGTAACTTCATTGATAAATAAGAGCAAGGGCCAGTCAAATCACTTTATTGATCAATATCAAGTATGGACTTGTCATTAACCTTAGATTTATCATCAAGCATGGGCTTAGATCTTATCATGAAGCAAGGACTTAGAGATTATCATCAAGGAAGGGCTTAGGGTTTATTGTCAGGCAAAGGCTTGGAGCTTTTCATCAATTGCTTAAGGCTTATCATCAAGCTTTGGCGTAAGTCTTATTGTCAAGCAAGGGCTTAGGGCTTATCATCAAGCAAGGGCTTATTGATACAGAAGACTAGCAGCCAGTCATATACAGTTCTTAATAAGTAAGACCAAGGGCCAGTCATATCAGTTTATTGATAATAAGACAAGGGGCCAGCCAATTAAGTGCATTCATAAGTGGCTTATTATCAGACAAGTTTCTTACATTAAAGCTTTTCAGAATATCGAATAAGTGGGGATGGACTTACCATCAAGCTTGGGTTTATCAACAAATTTGAGTAAATCATAAACTGGGGGCTTAGTATCATGCATGGATATGTCATGTGTGGGCTTATTATCAAGTATGGACTTGTCATTAACCCTAGATTTATCATCAAGCATGGGCTTAGATCTTATCATGAAGCAAGGACTTAGAGATTATCATCAAGGAAGGGCTTAGGGTTTATTGTCAGGCAAAGGCTTGGAGCTTTTCATCAATTGCTTAAGGCTTATCATCAAGCTTTGGCGTAAGTCTTATTGTCAAGCAAGGGCTTAGGGCTTATCATCAAGCAAGAGCTTAGCTCTTATTGTCAAGAAAGGGCTTAAGGCTTATCATCAAGAAAGGGCTCAGGTCTTTTTGTCAAGCAAGGGCTTAGGACTTTTCATCAAGGAAGGGCTAAGGATTTATCATCAAGCAAGGGCCTAGGGCTTATCATCAAGCAAGGGGTTAGGGCTCATTGTCAACCAAGGACTTAGGGCATATTATCATGCAAGGGCTCAGAGCTTATCATCAAGTCAGGGCTTTGGATTTATCATCAAGCAAGGACTCAGGGCTTATCATCAAGTAAGGTCCTAGGGCTTATCATGAAGTAAGGGCTTAGGGCTTATTGTCAAGCAAGGGCTTAGGGCTCATCATCAAGCAAGGTTAGGGTTTTTCATTAAGCATGAGCCTATCATCTAACATGGACTTAACCCTTCTGACATTCGCTCTAACCCTTGCTCTCATTCAACATAACAAAATCATTTTTATGCATAAAACAATAATAAAATTTGACTGCCTTTAATGAGAAGAAATAAAACTTCAATTCAAGCAAAAATGAAAACCAATATTTGCCAAGTTTGTTTCAACTCAAAGTTAATACAGCAAAGTATTTTCTAAATTTTAGTCCATTTTGTGGGATCTGTAACAGGCCTCTGTTAATAGACCACACACTGATCATAGGTAATTCTGAGCAAGTTAGATTGACATGTCACTATGTTATATTCAGATATCATGTATACAAATGCAAAATTGTATTATTCACATTTATTCTATTTCCTTGAAAATTTCTCTCTCTCCCTCTCTCTCTCTGTCTCTGTCTGTCTCTCTCTCTCTCACACACATACACACACACAATTATAAATCAATACCCTGAATTAGATTTAAATATCCATTCACCAAACTGATTTTCCATAGCCTTCATAATTATCTCATTTAGGCATGTCAATTTAAAGACCTGTTGTTGATATGATAAATGCATACAAGACATGTCATTTAATAGACCTGTTGTTGCCATGTTAAATGCATAAATAAACACCCAAAATTAATTCTGGATCAATCCTCAACCAGTCTGATGTTCCCTGTTGTTTAATCAATTCCATACTACAGCATTATGGATATGGCATAGCCGGGTTCATATCAGGCTGCCAGCTTCCATCAATGATGTAGTTTTCATATTTGGTGCAAGAATGTTCACTTTATGGCACCCATAAGACCCATAAAAAAGACCCAAGAAAAGAAAGATGGAAGGTCACAACAAATGATTTTAGACTGATTTAATCAAGTACATCCCAAACTTACTTAACAGAATGTGCTCATACGACAACTAATTTCATTGACTGACAGAAATGTCTTACTGATTTGTATTAGCTTGGACACCAGTCAAGAGCACACAGTCAAAGATCATTGAGAGAAAATTGATTAAAATTTTCAGCTGAAAGAATGCTGCATTTTTTTCAGATTAGCATATAACTAGGAATAAGCATTGATTCAAATGAACAAAATAAATTCTAGAGGGGAATTGTTACTCGAACAGAAAGAATTTAAATGATCCCAGCATGGAAGGCTTGCAACAGTAGAGGCTGATATGTACATGTATCACAGCCGATGGATAAAGAATGATTCAAGGTGCATAATGTTGATAAAGTAGCTACTGCAGAAACTAATAAATCCACAACATGAGTGCCAAAAAAGTGAAAAAATTTAGAAAAAAAATAAAAGAACACACCAAAAAACTGCTACAATGGCATTAACATATAACCAAGCCAGCTACATATGCATATAAACATGCCAACCAGATTTCATCTGTCTTCCTCTAGTCTAATGACTTTTGTTTCACTGTTCTATCAAGGTTTTCATCAAAATATCTGTCCGAAAAAAAGAACAGGTTTATAAAAAAAATTTAAAAAATCCACTTAAAATTAAAATAACTGCCTAAAAATCTGATGCAGTTATCTATGTGTAATATAAATATGTCTAAAAAATTTCCTGTATCAACCTACAGTGGGTTTTCCATAACCGTGTTATTAAGAGATAAAAACTGTTTACATCACTGATGCAAAGCTGATAAAAAAACTTAAGCTGAGTTTGTAAGCATTGCCCCAGTACAAGATTAAAAAGTATAAAAGTTCATAAAATTGCAACCATTGCATGAAAATCTATTTAAGTCATCTACAAAATCATACATATAAACCTCCATATTAAATTTCATTTATCCATCTCGAAGGGTGCTTGCTGAAATGTGCTAACAAAGATTTCCTCATGATCACAAATGGCCGATGTGTGAAACATTTTTCAAAAAATGCAAAACAAGTGTTAGAAATTTATACAATGGCCTGAAAATCTAATCAAGTCATCTACATACAGATACTGATATGATATCAATATTTTGATATGTCTCCATTTACTGGTTTTTGTGCAGTCCTGCTAACAAGCTTCTTGGGGCAGATGGACTGACATAACCAAATCATAATGCCCCTCCTGCAAGCAGTCAGGCATAAAATACTGTTCATATCACATAAGCTAAGTTGACAAATGTGATGCCATAAATGTATACCTAGAAAATAGGAGTACACCTACTACAAGCTTACAAGTCCTCATGTAGAACATGGCTGACTGGAAATTTCTGACCAATAAGTTTCAATGACCTTGACCTCTTGTCAAGGCATGTGACCTTGAACTAAACTTACTGAGCAGACACCATTACTTCTCTATTAAACTTATCATGAATGTAACCTTTGCCCCCAAACTAAAAGGTTTCTTATGCACTATCTGCAAGCCATCAACAAAGTTTGGTTTGGGAACCTACTCAAGAACAAATGTTATTCCACAAAACCCCTTTTTCTTCAGTCACAACTACTGTGACCATTACTTCTGAACTCAAAATCAATCGACCTCTTGTGTACCTTAAGTACAACCCCAAGTTATTATGCAAAAAAAAATCTTCTCAGAGTCTGAATGACACTAACCTTTACCTTTTTACCCCAATATCAATAGGTTTCTTTGGTGAAAGTACATGGTCATGAACTGATACTCTTGTGTGGAAACCATCTTTGTCAGTCACAATGACCTTGACCTTTCTTAACCTAAAATCAATAGGAGTTTACCTCACTCCACAATGTTTTGTCCAGGACTGAAATGGATGACTAGTGTCATTGTGCACAAGTTTATTCTCCAAGTCAAAGTGGTCTTGACCACTGACATTCTGACTCCAAAATAAGTAGGTTCTTTCTAACCCCCAATTGCAAACCATACTCAAAGTATAGTTCAAGTCTGTGATATAGAACAAATCATACTTTGCAGAAACCATTTTTCTTCTTTTAGTCAGTGACATTGACTTCTGACTCCCAAACGAACATACTTTTATGTATCCCAAGTGCAAGCCAACAACAAAGTCTGGTTCAAATCTGTGAGGTAGAACTGATGTTATTCTGTATCAATATTTTTTCTTGTTCTGGACAGTGACCTTAACCCTTCATTTTGACCTTGAAATCCAAAAGCGTTTTCCTCAAACCCAAATGCAAGCCACACACAAAGTTGGTAACAGTATATGCAGAAGAACTCAACTTATACACAAATGAAATGGAGAACGGATGGCTGGGCACAGTAGCATATAAAAATCAGTCCAGTTTTATGATTGAATAAGAATACATAAATCATACATGGAGGAGAATATATGAAAAGAGCAAGTACAGGCGTTCAAAGTCGTTCCCAAATCCTCCTGTTTGCAGACAATAGATTAGGTATTATTATTTTAATGGGATCAAGTACTAAATACATAAATTACACTCCTACAATTTGAGTATTTTAAGAATGTGCAAAAATCTGGACTCAAGTAGCAATGCTTCAAATGTCTTAGTACAACTGATGTAAAACTGCAAGCATCAAAGCAAACCAAAACTGCACTGCCCATGCAACACATGTACAGAAACAGAGCCAGAACCTGCTGCAAAGAGCCTGGATCCATTGATGGATCCCTAATGAATAATAAAAATAACATTTTTACAGTAAAGAAAATTGACATCCATATTCTGTTGGTTTAGTTTAGTACCTTCTTTTTCTTTCGCAAATTGACTCTCACGCCATCAACGGAAATGATAACATTGACTTTCTTCTTTTTGATCGCTTTTGCCTTGAATTCATACTGAAAAATAGAAATATTGATATTAGCACAAAATCTAAATTGCATGTAAGAATCAAAAGATTTAGAAAAGCTGTAATTTAGACCACAATTTAAACTACAAAGCCAAAAATATTTGTTAAGCATTTAGCTGAACTTGGGCAACATGGATTGGTCTGAGTACTTTGGCTATGGATTGGTCTGAGTACTTTGGCAACATGGATTAATCTGAGTACTTTGGCTATGGATTGGTTTGAGTACTTTAGCAACATGGATTGGTCTGAGTACTTTGGCAACATAGATTGGTCTGAGTACTTTGGCTATGGATTGGTCTGAGTACTTTGGCAACATGGATTGGTCTGAGTACTTCGGCAACATGGACTGGTCTGAGTACTTTGGCAACATGGACTGGTCTGAGTACTTTGGCAACATGGATTGGGACATGAAAAAGGATATTATTCTGACCTACTTTGGTAACAATCAAGAATCCAACTACTGCCTTTAAAACAGCATTAGCAAACATATCTAAGAAAATGGGAAAAAGAAAACCACAGGCTTGGCAATAATTGTGAAATAAATTGTCATTATTTGATGGTTATGACTCTTTCAGATCTCTGCATTCGTGTCTCAAACAATAAAAGTGCCCCAAGAAATCACATCTACTGCCAACAAAAATAATCTGTTACAACAGATAGTCTTTCAAAAGCAACACTCCAATTTGCAAGTCAAATGATCACATTTGCAACTAAATACTGGCTTTTGCTAGTAAAAAATATGATTTCTGGGTGTTACTGATGCAAGAGTAAATGTTCACATAAACTGTAACTCAGTTGATAAGTAAATTTTTATTATCCACCTTTGTGCTGGGGTGGGTGGGTAAATACTAATTTCAAACATATACAACTTGCCCGCTACAACTGCATTGCTTTAACACAATATGATTTCAGTCTGACACATTCATCACAGCCAGCATATGGAACTCTTCTGACCAGGACACAGACTACAGAGATGGGTGGGAGAAGGGAATCTTTGAAATAGTACCAGATAATAATTACATGTACATACTTAAAATTAATTTCTTATCCCTCAAACAAAAAAAAAAAATTTTTAACAACAGTAATACATTACAAGATACTAATGCTTTTATGAATTTATTAGTTTGGGGGGAAGTTATGGCCTCAAAATATTATGGCATCACTATAGTACCCAAGAAAATAATGCCTTTCCTCTGATGTGCCAAAAATCAAAGCTAAAAGGAGAAGGAAGTGTGACTGCCAGAAAGCAGCTCTCATAACCTCATCCAAAGAGAACTGACTCAAATAGGCTCCAGATGTAGCAACATCGCTAACATCTTGGGGTTTAATTCTTATGAAAGAAAGTTCCAATTCAGTGACGGACTGACAAAATTCTTGATATGAGTTCCATCCACATGAAAACAGTGTCTCAGTAAAGACACATTTTCATCCCTTCCATTTCCCTTTCGAAGCAGTCAAATAAAGCCTAATGGCTGTAAAAGTGCAATCAAGCCTGTCTTGATTATTCCCAGAAAAGATGCAACTGAGACTCGGACCTCAATCAAAAGTGGAAGGAAGCTGATTCTTAGCCAGAAAACCTGGGTTGGCAAAGCGAGAGAGTGTGTGTGTGTGTGTGTGTGTAATTTGGATTTTTAATGTAGCTTTAACAATTTTCCAGTCATATCGCTACGATGTCTGCAGTGTAGCAGTTTAGAGTGATATCTAGCACTGGGGCATCATGTCGCAGACATGAAGCATCATGTCCCACCAAGAAACATTATCCTGACACCAGGCCAACCAGTTCTAACACTAACGTCTTAATACTGAGTACCTAGCGAGGCAGCTGTGAGTACCATTTTTATAAGTCTTTGGTATGACTCAGTCGGGGTTCGAACCTGCGACCTCCCGCATGAGGCAGACACTCTGACCACTAGGCCACCAGAGTGGAAGGTTGGCGAAGAGAAAGCAAACCATAAACACTGTTAAAACATAAACATCTCATTTCCACTGACAAGGCATGAACCTTGCTCCTTCTCCTCATGGATTCAAGTAGGAAAACAGTAAAACACTTAAAGGAAGATTAGCTCAATGGGGTTCTAAGTGGGAACTGACAATGCCCAAAGAACATAAAAAAGATTCCATATATGGTAGGCGTAGTGAGTAAGATACCAGAAAGATGAGGGTCTCACCCAATCACAGAATGTCTAGAGAACTTGAGAGTGTAAGAAAGGACTATTCAACAGCCCTTGATAGTGAACATGGAACATTCACTTTCCTCAAAAATAAGGAAAGGAAAATCTGCAACTATGCTCAAAGAAGGACAGCTAGGATTAATGTTTTTCCTATTGCACCAATCATAGGAGATTCTCCATTCTGCATCATAAACCCTCAAAACAGATTGCCTCATAGCCTGACAGGGACCTGTGTTGTTTGTACCTCAAATCCTCCAAAGGGCCTGAAGAGGTGAAGACAATAAAAGTTTCTTCCTGTGGTCCACCAAGACCTTTGATGTCTCCTAGGATGCATCCCTTCAGAGGTGAAGCAATTCCAAAGTGAAGACCTTTAACATGGAGAGCACATGACACAATGTTCTCACTACAGCCTCCAGCAAAGACTGAAGCATCATTGGAAACTATGATTCCTATGTAAAGAAACTGAAGGAGGCCACTGAAAAGAGATTGGCATGCAAACTGATTATCACAAGAGAATGGGCTCTAATATTCAAGGTTTAAAACTGCAAGGTGAGCCCAGGCTCCAACCAATATCCCCACTTGACAGGCCCCAGGCTGGGTGGTGGGCTTAATGGGCCACATCAGAGAATACACTCAACAGCTGGAGGCAAAAAATAGCAGCCAAAGCATATGAGGGGACCAGATGCCCCTTCTGCCACCTTGAGTGAAATTAACCACTTCTACCTGTTCCTTTGTGATCTCAACTAAGTCTGCCATGATGGAAATAGCATCATTATTCTGAGCCTGCACCCAAGGTGAGCCAGGAATCCCTGCCTGCTGAGGAAGATGTCAAAATTGGGTTGCCCTCATCATTGGGGGATGGGTGCTGATTTGACTAACTCTACTAGTGGACCTTTGAGGCCAATAAAATGCTGATCCCTTCTACATAATCTAATGGGTGAGATGCGCCCCCTCCCCCCTTTTTCTTGGCCCAGACAGAGAAAGAGTAGGTCAATAACCCGTGACATCCACCCTACATGTACACTGAAACTAACATAGGGACATCCAAGGTACCATTGGGGGGATGACACACTTCATGGAAAGAGGGATCACCACATCATGTAGGAATTGCAAAGTAACATAGCTAGTGTTGACCATGGATCTTATCCCAGCTCCCCCTTATTGGGCAAATACAAACCAGCCTCTATCCCCATCAAAGTTAAATGGTAACATATAAGCTCATATTCTAACCCCAGTCACTGGTGGCTGATCAGTGACAGGCCAACAAAGACCCATTTAGTGATGAAGATCTTGCAGACCTGCCAACATCAGACTCATCTAAAGAATGAGATTACTGCTTTTCCCTTTGGAAAGGCACAAAGTCATTAGTATCATTCACCAGGACATCGGAGTTGTGACTCGATCTGATGTGTTTCATCTCCCCTGGGACAGGCCTTGGATCAATCTGTGTATCTCTCATCAACACTCATGGCATCATTATGAGTGTCAGGGATCCTTGATTGTTAGGAGATTTCTGAATCACTGAGATTGCAGAAACTGCTTGCCCCACAGGGGTAGTAGCTATCCCCAACACAGGATGGGATCCAGACCCCTCCTGGAAATGGAGTGATCAAATGAAGATGAGAAAGAAAAGGGTCCCTTCTTCCTCCCCTTGCATGTGCAATGACTTTCAACCAAGTCTTACATCTGGTTAGACCAAAATAAATTGGACAATACAGTCATATACACCTTGTGTACATAAAGCAAGTGAGGAGAGTGTATCATGGGGTTTTACTGTGCCCACAATTGCCCACACCTTGTGACATAAAAAATACCATGAAAGATAAAAATTTATTGAAAACAAGAAACCCAGAACCAAAAAAGGGCAGACCCAAATTACCCTAGCACCAGAACAATGACGGGGTATAAAATATAATGAAGCACCGCTTGCTAAACAAGGTGCCAAAAACTAAAATGTATAAAAAGAACACAAATAACACTCATATAATGCAAGGACAGAGGGGACAAACACTCAATTGATACAAAGTGGTATGTGAAATGCCAAAAATGTTTCATACCAAACGCAAAGACAAATGTCAGTGAGTGATATAGAACGTGTAACTCTTGCATTGTCCAAAAAACAAAAGAGAATGATATTCTGTCTCTTGGCTGTGACCAATGTCAGAGTCAGACTGGGATCATGTTGTTTTCAATTCTGGTCCTCTGTTACTAAGTGAAGGAGGGAATAATTAACTTGGACTAGGGGGCTATCAGTCTTAGAAAAGAAAGTCAAAAGCACTAGTATTACAGATATTAAAACTAGATTTCTAATTAAGATCATGTATCCAAACCTGTATATTTTCTCAATGAAATATGCAATCAACTCAATAATTTTCTGTCTGCATGTCAAAACCTACCTTATTTGATGGCATCAACTACGACAAATGTACTGCTGTTTACACGTGTCAGACACATGAGTGAAATGTTATATATCATTTCTGTTATGGGTTTTCATAGTCGAAAAGATGCAGGACAAGAAAGAAAAGAAGAGAAGTTATGAACAGACAGGATGAAATGGGAAAGCAAAGAACAAAGTTTATGCCAAAATGGAAAGAGGGGTACAGATGGTTTGATTTTGACTGTGATGACATGAACAAAATGAATTACAGACTATTCTGTTCAGGGGTTTATACTAAAATGATTATATTGTATGATTCAGTCTTTTGATATTGTTGTTGTTGGCTTTGGATTTAACACCAAAGGCTATATATATGGTGGCCAGTATAACTGACGGAGGATGAATCAAGGAAAAGCCTGGTAACAACCACCAATCTATGGGAAGCAGCTACTGGCAGCTTTCTCACATACCTACACTGCCCATGCCAGAGACTCAGGTGAGATGGCAGTGATGAGTACAGGTGAGCTCTAGACCTCTCTACCACCCAGTGCCCCGATTAATTTCTTTGATAATATTTTGTAATATTTAAACAAAATTACTTTGTCATACAATTGTCAACTTTTGTTATCTCTGAAAAAACTTTTAATCATCACAATTTTATTATGTTTCGATGTTTTTATATAGATTTTTTCTGATAGGCATTAGAGTCTGATGTATTCTGTATTGTAAGCTTTTCATTTAAATAAATGTGACTTTCAATAATTCAATCAGTAAGTTTCCCAACTACTTAATTCAAAACAATTTTGGGTGAGACTGTGCTTGATGTTTTATACTCTGTGGACTTGACACAGCACAAAAAATTACTTTAAAAATTAATTTATGGTGTCCCAACAAATACGGTGTCCCAGTCCCAACATATATGGTAAATACGGTAGTCACAGGCATGAGGTGTATAGGCTGTTCTTCAATCTATATGCTGGTCAATGAAACAGCCTGGTCAACTGTCAAATCCTAATCTAGTCATAGGCCATGTGTGTGTGTGTGTGTGTGTGTGTGTGTGTGTGTGTGTGTGTGTGTGTGTGTGTGTGTGTGTGTGTGTGTGTGTGTGTGTGTGTGTGTGTGATTTTGGATTTTTAATGTAGCATTATCAATTTGAGTCATATCGCTATGATGTTTTCAATAAGGCAGTTTATAGTGATGTCTAGTACAATGGCGTTATGTTGTAGACATGTGGCATCATGTCAAACCCAATCACATTATCCTTAATCTGGCCAATGAAACAACCTGGCCAACTTTTGAATAGTCAAAGGCTGTATGTGTGTAGACTATATTTTAATCTTTATGCAGGCCAATTAAACAGCCTGGTCAACTTTCAAATTATACAGCAGTCATAGGCAGTATGCAGTTCTTTATTCTTTATATTGACCAATCAAACAGCCTGACCAATTTTATGTTCCAATGAAATGCACAGAGCAAGCCAAGTCTCAAAAAGCAGCTTATCAAAGATTGTTTTCATGGTTGTTGCCGATTTTAAGGTGATTAGCTAACAATTGTTAATAACACAACTAGCAAGGTTTCTGTTACAAGTATGTTTGGAAATAAAAGGTACTCATTTCCAATTATAAACTGCATGGACTTCTCCAGAAGCACAATTTATATACTGAAACATTCAACACCCATGAGTAGTATCCTCCATTAATTAGGCAGTAATTACAGGTAACCAATTCAAATGTATTTAAGCAAATAGTTTCAGGGATAAAAGTTTTCAGATTATACAGGAACATAAATAAATAAATAATTACAAAACCACTCTTGTTTTCAAATTAAGCATTCACTATTGCTGATATAGTCAGAAAGAGATGACACTGTAAGCATATCTAGGCAAAAAGTAAACTTGACCTAGTTTCCATAAACAAATCTAATGAATCTGTTACAAGGGCATAGTATGACACTGTGAAGCATCCAACTATCCATACATTCTAATTACAAGCTATCATTTCAAACACGTCCATTTTCTTTTTACCTATTTATCTACCAAAATGTACCATTTAATATATCATTTTGGACAACTTTAATCATTGGCACAAATTAGAAGATGAAAAAAATTAAGATTTGAAAATGAAAATAACATTTTAAGACCTCGGTTTCAGATTTTATTGTGATAATACGTTGTCATGTTCTGGGACAAACTCAGCTCTAACAAAGGCAAGTTAAATTCTAGCCAAAGTGGGCAAAATGACTTTTCAAGAATTTGTCCAGCTTTGATTCTTTTATTCCAAATTGGTCTTGTCAAGCAAGTTCTATGAGAATTACATGTATGATGTAGCCCAACTGGGCAACTGAGCAAGTGAAGTGAAAACCAATGGTTTGCCCTCAAGCTGCCCTGGATCTGAATATGCAACTTCACACAGCATAAAGGTACATCAGAACAAAAATTGAAAAGAAAACATATAATACCCTGATCCTTCTCATTGCTGCCACAATTTCCACACGACTGCTAGGCCTAGGTACATCCATTGAACCAACAAACTGGAAATAATAATAATAATAATAATAATAATAATAATAATAATAATTAATAAAAACAGTAACAAATATTTCCTGGTAATTTATATCAATTAAACATTACAAATTCATAGCTTTACTGCTGCACATCAAAACAATTACTGAATAAAATTAACAACACTTAACAAACAGAAATTGTTTTAATTAGTCAAAAACTATTCTCTTTTGAGGCCATCTAACATTGTACAATGTTTGGTTGTTGTTGTTGTTGTAGGGGTTAATGTCATTTTCCAGCACAAGATAGTCTGTACATGGTGGCCAGTATAAATGGTGGAGGAAGAACCCGGAAAAACCCCAGAAAGAACCACCAATCCACAAGAAGCTACTGGCAAGCTTTCTCACATAACCACATTGGCCAAATACGAGACTCGAAACCATGCAGACAGAGGTGAGATGGCAGTGATCCGTAATGGTCAGTGCTTTAGACCACTCGGCCACTCTGGGCCTCTACAATGTTTGGTGTGGTTTGGTTTGGTGTTTCATGGCACAATACCACAAGTAAGTTATTTAATATCTAAGAACACACTATTGTAGTCAACCCAAGCTGATCCAATGACATGATTCAAACCTGTGTGCTTTTGTTTGGGAGTCTGGCACACCAACCACAAAGTCACTCCAGCTCTTCCCCCATAAGAAGAAAATCTAACAACATACATCATACAAAAAGTTCATAGTATGTGTCTGTCTACCTGTCTGTATGTATGTGTGCATGTGACTGTGTATGTATATATGTATGTCTGTCTGTCTGTGTGTGTGTGTGTGTGTGTGTGTGTGTGTGTGACCTTAAATCTGTGGAATTCCAAGGAAGTACACTTGTTTGTTGGTACCTTAAATCTTTTGTTCATAACAAGCACAAAATCCACTAAAACTGGTATCCCACAAGATCCACAAAAAACAAGTACCCCACAAAATCCACTAAAACTTGTATCCCACAAGATTCACAAAAAACAAGTACAGTACCCAACAAAATCTACAAAAACTGGTATCCCACAATATCCACAAAAAAACAAGTACCCCATAAAATTCACTAAAGCTGGTATCCCACAAGATCCACAAAAAACAAGTACCCCACAAAATCCACTAAAACTGGTATCCCACAAGATCCACAAAAAACAAGTACCCAACAAAATCTACTAAAACTGGTATCCCACATGATCCACAAAAAACAAGTACCCCATAAAATCCACCAAAGCTGGTATCCCACAAGATCCACAAAAAACAAGTACCCAACAAAATCCACTAAAACTGGCACCCCACAAGATCCACAAAAAACAAGTACCAAACAAAATCCACTAAAACTGGCCCCATAAAAAAGTTTACTGGCAGTATAAAGTGTGCATGCACGGTACAGATTTTTGTATGTTATGGTTGCTATCATCTGCAAATTCAAATTCCCAATAAACAGGGATCTATCCCATCAAAGACATGTCCAAGAGTAACGTCAACAGAACCTTTATACCTCATCAGTAAAGGTAATTGGGCCTCATTATGATATCGGAGACATGTCCAAATATGGACACAAATATTAGGCCATTTGTCACAGCTAATATTCTCAAATGGCTTTACTCACATTGTCACACTGTAAAACCATTTATTCCCAAATGGCTTTACTCATACTGTTCGTTACAGCTGAAATATCCACAAATTACTTCAGTTAAGCTCTTTGTTACAGTTAATATATCCTCAAAGGA